>JBBPPG010000535.1:0-21494 GCA_038091855.1 Leccinellum luteum
GGCCCACCAGGTACCCGAGTTATAACTCGGCAAAATTGACGAAAGTGTAATAGTACAGTTTTTGGCCCCCAATCGTCCAATCGGAGGCCACGAAAACCCCATGAAAGAGCGTCAAGCGATGACGTTTCAAGCCAACTTGCTGATGCTGGGCAGCAAGTGAGCTCGGCAGCTAAGCCGGATCAGGCTGGGTTTCACGGTTCCGACGAATCTCGTTTCCCAAGGGCATAGGAATTTATTCACAAAACTAGGTTGGAATATCCTTCGAGTTTCACATGCACACGACAATTCTGTGATAACCGTTTTTAGCATCCATTCTGAACGCTGTACAACTTCCCTGGCAAACTCTCCAGAAACGGTGAGCGAGACTCGTCATTCTGGTCTCGCAAGGAGAGATGGTCGCCTTCTACGAGCTCCAGCTAATTCTACTCATTTTCTCTTGCTTTCTCTTTCTTCTTCTTGAACATCACATATCTGGTCGGAGGCGAGCAACGGCCCGGGGTGTCTTGGCAGAGAACAACAGTTCAGATCATCTTGAGAATGGCGGGGCTACTGTTCCGGTGGATGGACTCGCCAAGCTAACACGGCAATATTTAGTAGTCTATGCTATCGTCATGGGTGAGTTATACCCCTGTATCCTAACTTCCAACGTGCTCACCTCTTGGTATCATCCAATAGCTGCTGACTGGCTCCAGGGTCCATACGTCTATTCCCTATACCGCGAGCAATATGAGATGCCCGAAAGGATGGTTGCTGTCTTATTTGTCACTGGTTTCATGTCCGCGGGTCTGACTGCCCCACTGGTTGGCGTATGGGCGGACCAACAGTATGTACGCTTATCTTGCGATGAAAGCCCCAGGCTAAAATACCCATACAGCGGACGAAAGAAGCTGTGTCTCATATTCTGCATCACCTATGCTTTCGCATGCCTCTGCATCAATTTACCCTACCTTCCTATTCTCTTCCTTGGACGCTTCACGGCTGGGCTATCCACCTCGATTCTCTTTTCTGCCTTCGAGTCATGGCTGGTCTCCTCTGCCAACTCTCTGACAATTCCGTCGTCCGATCTGTCGACCATCTTCGGCCGTGCGACACTTGTCAACGGATTCGTCGCTACTGGCGCTGGCGTTGTGAGCAACCAACTGGTGTCGCAGACGAAATCATTTGCATCACCGTTCCTTGCTAGCGGTGCGCTGTTAGCACTCGCATATTTCGTGATCAAACGCACGTGGAGCGAGAACTATGGGAGCGGTGGCGGTGCGACGGGCGTGAGCATCGATCCATTCCAACTGAGGCGACTTGGCCAGGCATGGAAACTTGTTCGCAATGGTGAAAATCGTCTTAGTACATGACAAAACCGATGGGCTTGACACACATTTGCAGATCCTATTTTGCTGGTGATTGGCTTGACCCAGACGTGCTTTGAAGGTTCGATGTATCTCTTCGTGTTTATTTGGGTACCATCGCTGCAAGAGGTTTCTCCTTCCGTCCCTACGGGGGTGCTTCCTCTTGGATACATATTCTCTTCGTTCATGATTTCCATGATGATTGGCTCGCTCTTATATACGGCTATCACTTCATATACTCCTCCGCCACTCCTCGGATCGCACCACGAATCCTCCTTGGCCCTCCACGCCAAACTTAGCAGCCTCATCTGTGCAACCAGTGCGTTGACGCTCGCACTCAGCACGCGCTCGCAGGACGAACGGGTGCGTTTCTGGGCATTTTGTGCCTTCGAAGCATGTGTCGGCATGTACTATCCCGTACAAGGAATGTTGAGAGGAACGCTGATCTCGAACGAGCACCGCGCCACGGTCAGTCATGCGTTTTCGTACTCATGATTTCCCCTCCCCCTCCTTCGTCGTGCTCTAGTTCCCTGCTCATGTCGTTCCGCCCTTGACAGCTGTCTGCGCTGTTTCGGGTCCCGCTCAACGTGTTCGTTGTGGTATCTCTGATGACGGGCGTCTCCACCGCCCGGAATGCGGTTCTCTCTGCGAGCTCGTTGATGTTGGCGTTTGCGGCGCTCATGAATGCATTTATTGTCGTACCAAAAGTAGATGACATGGCGAGTTCGGAGACAAATAGCCGGCCCGCATGATGGTTGGATCGTTCGTACGCGGTACGGGTCTCGTTGATTTGACTCAGGTTGCTTTGTGCTGACTTTCCATACTGTTTTCTTGATAGGTCCTCTTAGTCGGTGTCGACGGCGACATTTTCTACCTTACCTTACCGACCAAAAACGCCCGGGTCTGTGCAACATATTGGATCACTTGACCCAACACCAGGATTTTCAGCATACATTGTATTTTTTTTGACCAAAGTAGACATTCCGTTTATCATTCGCGTCTATAGAAGGCACAAAGGGCTCAATCGTGTGCATGTTTCTTGTCCACTGATGGATAACCTAGCATCTTTCCTGCGTTCGTGTTATCATGATGCCGATCCGTGTTGATCGATGAAGAACATCCCTTGAGGAGTTGTGTGGTGCCGCGGCAGGCTTACCATCTGCCGAAGTGACATCATCAGCGAGTCAACCAGCGATACTGACGATACTCACCACGCAAATTCAGGGCAAGCTTGAATATGCTTTGGCCTGCAGGCCTTACAGACTTCCACGCCACAAAAAGGGCATCGTTGCATCACCTGGCAGTTCTGAACGTTAACGCAGTCATGGCAAAACCAAGAGTCGCAAATAGGGCAAGACACAGTGGGTCGGGATGTATAACAGTGGAGGCAAGTCCATAACGCGCAAAAATTGCATTTCTTACTGAGAACGACCTCCTTCGGTCGCTCTATCGCGAAGTGAACGTCGCCGGGGATCTCTTCTTCTTCTTGACAATTGTTGCATACTGTGACACCCTTGCAGCCACTGCACATTTCCGTGCAATCTTCGCACCCGTTGCCGGGGTCGGTGCAATAGATGACTCCGCAACGAGGACAGGTGATGAGGCAGGGATAAGAGACTTCCTTGTTCCCGAACGCAATGCAAGTATCGCAAATCCACATTTCGCCGCATACACAGCGGTACCCCGGACGCCGTTCAATGCACTCGGGACAGTAGGAAGAGAGAAGATGCAGTGCCATCATGGACAGAGGGTGAGACGGACAGCGAGGGAGTTCCACACTGGTGTTAGCAAAGCCGCACTCCTCCCAATCGGGTGGATTATGGTCAGTGCAGAACACACACGGGCCGGGCCTTGGGGGGTGTGAGCGTACGATGAACTTGCAGTCCCAGTGGCGGTTGAGGGCCAGTTGCTCGAGCTCTTCTGTGCCTGGAGCGGGTTGGATGACGAGCCCGGCGCACCACTCCACGTCGCTCCTGCAGCGCCAGCGTTGGCACGTTTCACAAAGGACGAGGGAAGGGATCGAGTCACTTGCATTCAGGCATGCATCACATGCCATGCGCAGGTGATCAGAGCAGAACTTGCAGGGGGTGACAAGGAAAGCGGGACATTCTTCTGTGTAGCATGCAACTATAGAGTCGCAATCCACGCAACTGATAAGTGGGCTACGGCAAAGTGGGCATGTGAACAAGTCAACATCGAGGAAACCGTCGATGTTCTTTATGACGCCACCCTCGAGTAGTCGGTCCCTGAAGGCCTGGTGGATGTTTGATCACCTGGTTCGTATATGAATGAGAAAAGACGCACTTGTTTCTTTTGCAATAGATCATAAGCAAATTCCTGGAGTTTGATGACAGCGGATGGAACAGTGCCCGAATCTGTGCACCGAAGGGTCTTGAGATCAATGTCGTACTCGGTGCCAGAAGTGGATACTGAAATGAAAGTTCTCGAGATTTCGGAAAGATCCTGGGATGGTTGAAAACGAAAACAATGACCCTCGAGGTGGGGATTAGGCTGTGAAATATCGACGACCTTGAGCAAAGCCAGAAGCTCTATGAATGGTGCCTCCCAGGATGGGGGATCTAGTCTGGCGGAATTGTGATTGTATGGGACCTCGCCCGCCGCGAGGCTTGTGACTGAGAAGGGATTCAGCTCTCCTTTGTCCATCCAGTGGCACTCTGATGAGGAGGATAAAGAACGCCTTTGGTTACATATGAGTTGGCAAGGTCAATCTCAAAGTCAACTCCGCGTGAGCCTGTAAAGTCCGTATAAGTAGCGGTCATGACGCGATGGATCCGTGAGCACGCTAGATCTACGACGTGGGATCTGCTGCCATCACATCTGACTCCCTGCAGATCACAGTAGATCTAACGCGGGAATAGAAAATAAAAAGGGGAATCGAGGCAGAACTCGAATGATATAGGATGGTCGGTTAAGTCGGATCAAGACGGAGTCAGCTGACTTGGCCAATCTTGTCTATGATATACACAAGCTCATAAGTCCACTGGTTCTGGCAACGTTCAGTAAGTTGTACCAACCGGCGCTGCTGAGCTCGTACCTTCAAGAATCAATAGCGCGACAATTCGCTGTGGTCACCTGACTAGACGTAATATTCAATCGGAGCTTAAAAGTGTTTCACCCGGCTTTTGACTCCTACTCTCTCCATCCTTTTGAATTTTTCGTCCCCCTTTCTTATTTTTTCTCTTTTTTTAAAAACATTCAATGGACGTCGATATGAAGGTCAAGGAAGACCGTGACTATGACCGCGACAGGGATCGAGAGAGAGACAGGGAACGTGACCGCGACCGCGACCGTGACAGAGATCGCAGGGATCGCGATAGGGACCGTGACCGCGACAGAGACAGAGACCGGGGCGCTGGTACATTTCCCCTCACTTCTTTTTCAAGACACTATTGAACCACCGTCCCTCTTTGCTAGGTCGCGGCAGGCGCAATGACCACTGGGAACCAGAAGAAAGGCGTAACGGCGAGGTTAGTTTGTCATGACTTGTGATGAAAAACATGTGACATTCGCGCTTTGCAGCGGCGCAAGCGCTCTCGTAGTCGCACACGCTCTAGGTCCCCTCGCAGGCGGTCCACTTCGCCACGTGACCGTAGGCATTCTCGCCGCTCGCGGTCTCGTACCCGCTCGCGAAGTCCATCCACTCGTTCGCGAAGCCGTGATCGCAAGCCTGCTGATCCTTTTGCGCGTTCTCTTGGTGGACCTATGAATGCTGACCACGAAGAAGCAGTTGAATTCGCCAAAATCAGCAAGAGAGAAAACCGTGTTTATGTTGGCAATCTCAGCTACGACGTCAAGTACCGCGATCTTATGGAATTTATGAGGGGAGGTGGGTGGGGGAATCCCAGATTAGATATTTTTTCTTTGCATGGGAGGGGGGGGGAATGGCCTTAGTTGCCGCTCACGCAAATCCGTTCTGCCAAAGCTCGCACGTCTTGGAAAAAGGCAGGGGAGTGCTTTTGTGCGAGTATGAGCTGGTGAGGGGAATGGAGAAGTGGCTCTGCTGAGACTGGCCTTTTGCCGTTTTTTCTTTCCGGTTTCGCCGTTGTTGGGTGGTTGGAATGATCGAGAGGATATTGATGGGAGTTTTCTTTTGGGGTTGAATAGCCGGGGAGGTCCTCTTCGCCGAGGTGCTAATCACACCAACTGGAATATCCAAAGGATGCGGGTATGTTTTTTTCTTCTTCATTTGTGCTATTGATCTGAAGTTGGTCTCGACGCAGTATCGTAGAATTCGGAAATCCTGAGGACGCTCAGAGAGCCATCCGCGAGCTCTCAGAAGTGCCTCTCCTCGGTCGTCCAGTATTCATCCGCGAGGTGAGCGTTTTTTTCGTGCCTTATTAGTTAACTTACGAACGGCCCAGGATCGAGAAAACGAATCACGATTCGGTGCCACACCCGTTCCCGGAAAAATTGGTATGGCGATGGCTGGTCAAGGGCTTAATGCACAGCCACCACCGCGCCCTCCCCATCACAATTATTTTGGCACCCATCAAAATCCAGGGAACCAACTTTACGTTGGCAATGTAAGTTAACTGTTCTCGACTTTGATGTTTACTTACGTCCCGATTAGTTACCTTATCAAGCAGGTTGGCAGGATTTGAAGGACTTGTTCCGAGCTGCTGGGAATATCATCCGGGCCGACATCAACATTGGCGCCGATGGTCGTCCCAAAGGCTCTGGCACGGTGGTCTTCGAAACATCAAAGGATGCCCAGCAAGCCGTTAGTGAGTCCTACTGTAATACCAACCTTTATCGACAGTGCTCTTATGGTGTTGCAGGCATGTATAATGGGTTTGATTGGTATGGTCGTACTCTTGAAGTTCGCGAGGTAATAGATTCCACTCCTTGGTGATCATCTGCTCATTGCACATGCACTTCAGGACCGATATGCTGGTCTTTCAGGGCCAGGTGCTTTCCGTGGGGGGCTCCGTGGCCTCAGTGGTGGTGGCCGTGGCCTACGAGGCGGCTTCAGAGGAAGCCTTCGCGGCAGTGGCTTTAGAGGCGGATACGCATCCCAAGGTGCGGGTCGTGACTTCTCGAGCCAAGATATCTACGCGGATTATCCTGGTCCCGATCAATCTGGTCATGGTGGTCTGCGCATGGATAGCTTTGGCAGTGGCTATGGTGGTGGAGGCTATGGCTATATCGAGCCTGAGCCAAGCCAGCAAATCATGGTCCGCAATGTGAGTCTGACAAACATTTAATTTCGAGTGCTCGCCTGACGCATACACAAGCTGCCATGGTCTACTGCGAATGAGGATTTGGTAGAGCTGTTCGAGACGACAGGACAGGTCGAACTTGCAGAGATTCTGTTTGACGGGACGAGATCCAAGGGGTGCGGCGTTGTCCAATTCGCCCAGGTATCGGAAGCAGAGACTGCCATCGGTACGTTCTGCTTTTCTGGCCAAATCCAGTCACAAGTTGACGTGTGTTGCTGTAGCCAAGTTCCAGCAATACATGTATGGTGGTCGGCCATTGGACGTTCGATTCAACGATCGCTGGCACACTTTCACGCCTACGGCTGCCAAGGGTGGACAGGTAATGCCCATGCAACCTGATATGTGATCTGCCATTCGTTCTGTCTCTCTTTCTCGTATAGCCCCGAAAACTATTGTATTTGTCCCTTCGTCTCGTTAACACGAAGAGAATCTACTCTGAGTGTCTGGCCTTGTTACATTATTGCCTGTGTTTGACCTCTTCTTTTTTGTGCCTTTTCTTCTATTTGCTGTGTGCTAGTTCCGACGTTGAGTTGCCATGAGATGTAGTTTGCATACTTGAATGAACATAGCGTCTGGATGGTGTTCTACCTCCAGCACGAGTCAGCTGGCAAAGGACCGATTATGTATGCACCAAGTCACGAGGAGAAAGACCGTTGACCCTGTAGTTGACAATGATTCGAGTGAGTGTGCAAGGCGCAAAGGAACGAACAAAGGAATGAACTTCCGCGCGCTCTCGATATATGACTCAGAGCCCAGTGGAACAACTTGGCCATGCCCGGAGAAGGGAAATGCAACGTGAAGAAACAATTATTATTATTGTGTTGGGTAACATGATCCACAAACCTCCAACAGACAGACAAAAAGTCCTAATGTGAGCCTCGTCTAGGGGTGTACAGTGAAACAGGTACAGTGGATATCATGAACTTGCAGGATGATACGAATTCCGAATCGTGACGGAGCGCACCTAACTTGTCCTCTCCGTGACCCGTCTCAGTCGTACCCAGACATTCCAAATCAAATCTTCACACCACTCATCTCAAGGCAAGTTCCTGCTTTTCGGCAGGTTCAATGGCCGGCCAAGGGGAGTGTTCACCTTCATCTCCGATAGCTTGAGTAATGGCGGAGAAAATGGTATCGTGGTTTTTGAGTGCTGCCATGCGAGTATCATAGCGTTCGAGTCGCTCTTGGAATTCCTTTTCCATTTCTCGACGATTCGTTGGTACCAGTGACCGGCGTCGAAGCTGACTTGGTTCCCTGAGCATACTTGCGAAGAATTTCCTGGATCACATCGAGCTTGTCATTGTCAAGCGCCTTCTCTTTTGGCCGTGCATTATGTCGAACAGCAAGCAACGCCTTCAAAACGCGCAACAGTCCGGTGAGAGGTTCGTTATCGTGAAGCTCGAATGTGTACAGTTCTTGGTCGGAACGCATGAACATAGCTTTCGTCGATCCTCCAGAACTTCCAAAGACTCGTGGATGGAAGACCGCGCTAACAAAGTGCGATCGGCGGTTTCGGTTCCAGTTGAATTTGATATACATGATGCTCATCCATAGCAAGACAAAGAAGGTGGACTAGATATCGTGAATGAACGTCTGATCGATATTGGGGTTCTGGATGAGGTCCGCTGCCATAAACGCCCACGTACCTTGAAGATCAATTTCTCGTCAAGAAAATGCTCCGCCGCAAGGAATCGAAACAACATACTGTTACGAGTGGACTGGCGAGTACCCCCTGCAAGCAGATCGTTTGGATCTATTGTTTTACAAAGGTCCCAGTCGATGAGTAGTCCACCTTCGAAGTCAGTGGACTCTGTCCATAGTATGTTGCTAGGGCTCATGTCGCAGTGGAGGATCCCACATTTCCAGTAAGCATCTTTATGAGCTAGAAATAGTTGGTCAGCAGTCAACGAAAGTAAAGAGGGTGAGATACACACCGTTCAAAGCTGCGAGAACTGATACCATGTCCTTACTGCATTGGAAGGTTTCCAATTCTTCACCAATATCATCTAGGATTAATCGATGGTGCCGGTGGGGAGTGAATTCACGTGTAGGCTTGAGTGTTCAATATGCATCAGCATATCGGTTGGTATACGTAGAGTGATAGGCGTCCTCGCCAACGTCACCGGAGACTGAGCAGCGAGGGATATTGCGCACGCGAGCACTATTAAGAATTGTCTCTCCTTCATCATTCCGTCGGAGGCATCCCTCCAGGAATCCTTGAAGTAGACAATGCAGTTTCTTTGGATATCGTAAGCGATTGAGGGGTGGTTTGATGATGTACTTGCCACATTTTGGCTTGGGACCTTGAACAGAGACGGTGACGACGAGGAATATCTATGTATTCCGACTGGCAAAAGTTGCAAGCAACTTGGGTCCCTTGCCGGCAGCACAGGCCGCTAGTAAACAAGAACGATACGTATAAGTACCTTCGCCTGGATATTATAAATCCTGTCATTTTGAATACTTAGACTAAATGGTTCCAATCAAGTACCTCAGGGTCTTTGTCATGCCGGTGTAGAGAGGGAGCATTGACAATGGCTCCCACCATGTCACCAAGACTTTTTCGTCAAAGAGACGATCTGCTGTCACGGCAGTTATACTTTAAGGAAGGTACTACCCCGAATGTGGGGTACGGGCTGGCAGGTTATGTACTCAATTGCACTGCCACACTCCATGATCAGATACGCGCTTGCGAGACTGTACAATCGGTGATTTCCGTCACCCCCAGATCCTACAGACCAATCGCTAACACAGAATGGCGAAGGTCTGTAGTTCTTTCCAGACCTTTTGATAACCTGCTTCACTTAGAGCCGATTGTTGTTCGTGTGTACAGAACAAGGGCCAGGATTGTTATCCTGTAGTTCGTCCTTGCTCGCACTCTCGCTCACTTCATTTCTCAGGGCAGAAAGAACCGCAGAAATGGAAGAATTCCGAAAGTCTGTAGTTCTATCCAGCCTTCTTGATAACCCACTTCATTTAGAGCTGACCGTTGTACGTGTGTACAGTACAAAGGCAAGGTTTGTTATCCTGCAGTCCATCCTTGCTCGCACTCTCGTTTACTTTGTTTCTCCGGGTGGAAAGAACCGCAGACGTGGAAAAAACGAGAACGGGAACAACAGGCGTGAACTAGTATTCCGTGAAGACCTTGAAGAATATGCCCAGGTGATCAAGATGCTCGGTAATGGACGACTGCAAGCCCAGTGCTTTGACGGTCAAAAGCGAATAGCCTACATCAGAGGGAGAATGCGAAAGAAGACAAGCACGTACTACGCTGTACCGATACCTGATGATTACGATTACTTCACCGATAAGCCCTCCAGGTCTGGATCCACAAGGGTGATATCGTGCTGCTTTCGCTTCGCGAGTTCCAAGATGATAGAGCAGATGTCATCATAAAGTACACCGCCGACGAGGCCAGAAATCGTGAGTCATTTTGCTCATCATCGTCGAGATCTGTGGCTGACTCGACCTCCAGTGAAAGCCTACGGCGAGCTGCCCGAAAGCGCCAAGATCAACGAGACAGATATAGTCACCAATCGTCACTTGAAACACGGAGATTGCAAACCTCAGGAGAACGGATTTCAATTGGAAACAGTCTTGGAATCAGGATCGATTGGTAAACTGCGTTACTTCACATGAACGGTGTAGGATTCTCAACTCTTTTTTTTGTAGATGTTACTATATTGTAGTCTAACCTCAAACTGAAAGCAATTGATAAATGCTTTTTCCAACCAATTATGAAGGGAAAGGCTCTTTATGTTTATCATGGTATCCCGGCACTTGAACGCTCTGCACTGATCTGTGACAATTGGACGTCGGACAGGCCCTCGTTAGCAGAACCACGCAAGCTCGCTTTCGCCCATCCATGGACTCGTGATTTACGTGGCCCAGCTGAGGCTGAGGGAAACTTGTCGGATAGCGAGGGTTATTCTTTGTCGAACTTTGTCTCCGGTCGCAGCTGCTGAGGCTGCGCCCGATGTGGCCACGCCGCTATATGCAGGACCCATCGCTACGGTGTATGTCTCTACCCGGGCAGTCGTCCGTCTGCAGCAACCGTTCCGTGCTCTTTTTGCTATAGCAACAGTCACATGGGGGGTACAAGCGGGTCGTTGCTTCCAAGTACGAGATCATCGTGCCTGGGCTTGAACCCCGCATCAGTTCTGCCAAGGACGTCCGGGTCGAAGTCGTGGAAATATTGTGATCGTAGACATGCAGAGTTCGGTTGCCACTGTCAGAGTCTCATTATCCCAACTGATGACTTGAAGTTTGCGCGCATGGTCAGTTTGGAGTATGTACTATGGTTTTTTGCGGTCGTTGGTGTCGTTCTCGCCGATCGTGTGGTTGGAAGTTCATATAACGTTCATAGATGCATGGCATGCCCACCCGACCACGACCGCCATGCAGCCGTCGTGTTTGAACGGGCCAAGACAATAGCTGGCGTGTGGAAAAGCACCACGGTCTAAATTGGGTAAAAAATCCTTTCGTGATGCGGCATGAACCACATTATCCACCCTCTACCCGACACACACCCCGAATTCACCGTTGTTCGTTTGCCGGGGTTCACAGAGTATCGGGTCGCCAACTACTGGCTGGCGCGTGACGGGAGCGGGCGAATTGTGCGTGGGACGATCGTCTGGTCATGGGTCGACGTGGGCATGACCGTCTTGTTGGCTTTGATCGTGTGTGCGTGGTTCGAGGTGGGCCTTATTTTTGCGAGCACGGTCACTGTGTGGCAGGTACGGGCTGATTCTGAGGTCGTCGTGTGTTAGGCACAAGGAAAGGGAAGCCACGGGCTCACCGTACCCGCGCTCGCGGCTATGCCTCGTCATATTCTCTTTCTCGGGGTTGGGATCGTATTGACCTGGCTTGTATGGACACGGTGCAATCAGGTTTTACATGGTACGTACGTCCACTCTCCCGTCCTATCCGTTCTAACATATTCCATGTTTTTCTTCCATCTCGCTCCCCATTTCTCCCGTCGCTCAACTTTCAATGTGTTCAACGTGTTCAACTCCCACTTACAGAATCCCTGCTCGTCTTCCCCGCCCTTTGTATCCAGCTTGAAACTCACCGCGGTCACCCCCTCCTGCCCTTCCCGATCTCCGTCACGCGTCACTTCATCCCCCTCTCCGCGCTCGAAGACGTCGTCATACACGAGGGCTTTCGGAGGTGGAACGTCAGGTACTATCTGGCGGCGCTGCAGCGGCACAAGCAGCCGATCGCCTTCGTGCTAGCTGCTGTTTCGGACGAATGTAAAGCCGATGCATCTACGTCTGTGTCTGTCGATGAAAAAACGAAACCAAGGTTGGAATGTAGTCTCCTTCCCTCGCCGATTGAGGCCTCGGATAGCATCGTTGAGGTACACGTTGCGTTCAAGGTATGTATCAACTTTACGCCCCATGTACCTCAGGTTCACGGTCAAAACGAACACACATACGCACACAAAGAACATTCTTCCCTGCTTTCCCATCCTCCACGCAGTGTATTCTGGCATTCAAGAGACGCTATTTCCAGTGGCTTCGCGGTTTATGGAAACGGAGACTGAGAACGGTGGTGAGGTGGACGATATGTGAGCTCATAACGGTTCCATACCTACCTGACGTATCAAGGAGATGTATTCTCCAGGAGCAGTGGTGTTTGTGTTTGACACCTTAGAACTTGCTAAAATAATCCGTATATTCACGTCGCAACACTTCAAGAACCACTGACACTCATCAACGCGGCGTCAAACTGCGTTTCTGGTGCACGCCGTGTGCGTGTACCCTTGTGTACGTTGACGAATGCACTCAGAAATGTCTTCCGTCGACGGGTCCTGAACAGAAGGCAGCGGGCCAAGCATCCTCTCTTTTGAACTGCAGCCTGGTAGGGGCCGACTGGTGAAGCTTCCGAGGTTTGTCGGCGTTATAATATGTCGAACGTGGAATGTATGGCTTTGAACGGCGGCTTGACTGGTCTGGTGGCATATACCTTTGCAAATAGCTAAGAGTAAAAATACAGCACGCTCAGAGAACATGCATCAGGTATTCCATCTACCAGCTCTTCACACGGTAAGAGCATCATGCATGTCCCAGTTCCCAGACACACTGGTGGAGACATCTATGAACTAGACGACCTGGAACGGGAACAATGATTGGAACATCGTCAGTTAGTCTCATCATATAAAACACCGACACAAAGAAAGAAGGATAAGAAAACAAAAAACGATACCTACGTCGTCACAATGACAGCTCACCGGCTTCACGGCGCCTCTCCTTCCTGCTTCTCCTCGATACGTCTCGGGTTCGGAGAATTCGGAGACCGTCCGAGTCATTGGGATGTTCGACGAATCTGCGGGCCGCAGGGAGAGGCTAGTGGGGAGCTCGATACCGAGCGTGCTCGGGTCATTTGGGAGGACGGCTTTTCGGATGTTGAGTCTTGTCGTGGCGCGTTTTGAATTCAGGTTAAAGAAGGGGATAACAAGGGAAGAAAAACAGTCAAGAGTAAGAGATAGTGGTTGAAATAAAAAAAGAAAGCGGGAAACCCACGAGGCAAAAATTGAGTTGGAGTAAACTGCGACGCAAAATAGAAATAGATACAGACACCATTGAGCCTTTGGACAGAAAAAAAAGAAAGGCGACATACGGTGTGTTTGAATGAAGATTCCGCTGAAAAAAAGGCAAGACTGTGTGGTTGGAAGAGTGCCTGTTTGGCACATAAAGAAAAGAAGAGAAAAGGAGTTGACATCAGGATTGTCGAGAACTCAGAAGGAGATCTGAAGGAAAGAGATACGACGTACCAGAATGGCTGTAATCGCATCTATAAGCCTGTGCCGTCAATGTATTAGTGCGAGCTGTCCTATTCGCAGCACACAACATTTGAAAGCCGAGAAAGAAGGGAAAGGGGGAGAAGAAAGGCGTCTACGCACGATGTCAGTGCGCCCGTGGCAACAGAAAACACAAGTAGGCGGTTCAACACAGCCTCAATAGGAAGCGGTCTACGAAATGTGGAGTCGTGCAACCAGAATCGACACTTGGGCGAGATGGTATGCCATCGCGCTGGCGGAGAACATGTCTTCGGCGAAGAGAACCACAATGAGCCAAAAATTGGTCATTCCAAGGTCGCGTATATGGATTAGCCATGTTTGATGCAGGGCGCTAAGGGTATTTTGGAGACAATGAGGTTGTTGATGAGAGGGCAGGCGGGCGGCTAATCGTACCTGACTAACGACATGTAAATACCCATGGCTGGAGAGTGACAGTCGGAACTTGGTTGTATCAGCGGGAAAGAGCCACTGCCTTGCTCACCGGGCCGCGATGCACACATCGCACACTAGATCAGATACAGACAACCATTACAACAGGCAAGTCAAGACGTCATACCATCAAGACGAAGATCCACTTATTCCTCGTGACTAATCCAACGCATGAGATCAACTCGAGATGAACGCAGGAACGACACTGACACATCCATATCCGCCAAGTAAAGTATCTGCAAAGGGCGATGCCAAGGTTGATGCAACCCGATTTTCAGAAGAACCAGATCTCTAGACTCACATGTAGATATAAATGTCAATGCATGATTGCCGAAAGATCAGCGCTACGAGCGTGCGGTGTCAGACTGACGAAAAAGGGCTCACGTTGACGAGCAATGCTGACTTTTCCCAAAGAATTCATATCCACAGAATGCCCACACAGATGCATTCGGGAAAAACTCACTGAAAAAGCCCTGTATGGAAAGAAAGCCTTAAGGGTCGAACCGAAAGCTTAAGGCTACATGAAAGTTCAAATCGCAGACACTCACCATGACGCTGTCTTCAAAGCGGTCACCTTGCCAAATTGAGCGACAAGATAATCATCCATTGCCCACATGGCTATAACAGCATGTGCGGTCTCCAAGATGCTGCGCGTATTGAACGACGCAACTCGGAGTGTCACCCACACCGGACCTTATGCAAAAGCAAGATCACTGGATTCTTACAAGAGAAGTAGAACCTAGCGCAGGGGTTGGACGCGATCAGTAATAGTCGCCGAGCACTCCGATGGTCTTGGTGGAATGACATACCGTCATCTTGAGTCTCCAGCTATCGTCACCGTATATCTGAAAGTAGAAAAAAAACTTGCATGCAACTGATCCTATAATCGCGCGCTGTGAGAACATAGAGTACAAACGGAACGACTGGAAGGAACGTGCACTAATGCGATGAATGTGCCGACGAGCGGCCATCTCATCATGGAAATTGCCACCGTGCTCGCTGTATCCATATGGTAGGATGATCTTGTAGAAGAAGCTGAGTGGGCGCAAAGGTCTTTAATATCACGTTATCTTTGAGAAGCGTTATATGACATTTATCACAGCACGAACGGGAACACCAAGTCCCGGAGAGGACAGACTTGAAAGTTTACCGGCCTTCCTAGAATCATTTTTTCTAAATCGAGGAAGGTTCAAAGGCTGGTGGGCCACGACATAGCCACGACCTCCAGGTGTGATCGATGTGGTCGGGTATATGATGAGTCAAGCTCGTTATGTAAAAACCACTGGTCGTGAGGCGGTTTTATCGGCCAGCGGAGGGTAATTAGTAGTAGTAGTAAGACTGCAACGAGGCCAGGCGTACTTGTGACCCCTGACCCTGTATTCCCACCACCTGAACTCCCGTGTTCGTGCTCTGGCCAGCGATATGTACTCACATGGAGAAGGTAAACCCCTTGTCATTCAAGAATACTTGTAATGACTATGTGTTGACTTCTAGAAACAGTTGAAATTAATTGTGGTCAAGCAGTATACTCTGCTTTCTTCACTGCCGATGGCAAGCACGTATTGAGCGGCGGTGATGACAGGATGATTCGACGATGGCAAGTAGATGACGGACGCGAGGTTGGCCCAGCAATTCAAGCAGGGACTGCGATCTATGCAGCCACGCTATCGATGGATCGCAAATGGTTGGTGTGCGGGATCACTGCACTACCGTACGTCGGGGTTTGGAATGCGGAAACCAACACAAAAGTTCTGGACATCCACGGACACGCAGGACAGGTACGGTCTGTGGATATTTCCTTCAACTCGACGACATTTGCCACGGGTGGGTCAGACAAACGCGTGTTCATTTGGAGCATTAGCACAGGCAACCAGCTCGTGGGCCCTTTGCAGCACTCCTCCACTGTGGTGGCGGTTAGGTTCTCTCCAGACGGTGCACGCCTCGCCACCGCTTCGGTCGGAGGGTCAATCCAGATCTTTAACAGCGGCAATGGTCATCGGTTGCTCGACATACCGTGCTCATTCAACGCGTCGGTATCCTCACCACTCGCCTGGTTTCCAGATGGTCATCAAATTTTTGCCATCTCTGGGTCGTTCAACGGAGTCAAGTGTTTCAACACGACCTCGGGGTCCTTGGTCACTACATGGGCTGTTCCAGGCTGTTCACTCCATTACCCTTCTATCGCGCCATCCTCCAACCAAAAGTTTATTGCCGTCACCGGAGACTGTTCTCTGTCCTTTTGGGATGCCTCGACGCACCAGCAAATTGGCCGTGTAATTGAGCACAACAGTGGAGTTTACTTTATGGCGCTCTCTCCTGATGACGATTGTGTTGTGACTGGCGAGCAAAATGGGAAAGTTATAATACGGAGTCTTCGTGATATCCTTCCGGACTCGTACTTTACACAACATGTAAGCGCTTCTACTACTAAACGATGGTCAATCTAACATTTGACCCAATTTCTGCCCCTAATTGTTCTGTATTGTGAGTGTGTTCGACCATTGTTTTATTGCCTTTTCTGACACTTCAAAGAGTCACAATTGCCACTCATACAAACCAGTAAAGCGACATTAGAAGTGTGGACCCTGGGCGACTTGTCTCAAGTGGAACAAGTTCTAACAACAGAGATGTTAAATTCCCTGAATCATTCACGACACGCGGAAGTCCTTGCTCAACGCTCTCTCGTACGATCCCGTTTGAAACAGTACAGTCTGGCCATCGATGATGCAACAAAGGTAGCCTTTCCATCCTCTTCGGAGTGGTCTCGTACTGAATATCTCATCAGTCTGTTGGGGTTCAGCGATCCGCTATCGGTCAGATAGCGATCACGATAGCTCGTGCGGGTAACGGCGAGCACGACGCTGCCATGCGCATGTTTGACCTCGTGTTCACCAATGTCCTCTCGACCGACATCAATCTCGTCTTGTTGATCAAGGTGTGGGGTCATCGTTTTTCGCTGTTGATCATACTGTCGTCTAATTACACTCAGGCCATCGTTCTGTTTGAATGTGGACGACACGATGAGGCTATTTCGCGGGTCGAAGACCTGATTAACATTGCCGATGACAAGGCGATGTACGCCGCTGTCCGAGTAAGTTGTTGCAGGGATTGCCGGTGTGAGATGATAATCAGGCTGTGCTTAGGCTCAAATGCACCTCCTACTCGCAGGCATGTCGCTGGAGGAAGGAGACCATGGGCGAGCTGCGGAATTACTCGGGCGAGCAGGAGACGCAGTCATCCCTGAAAAGTGTCCAGAGCTAGTCGTAATCTCGCTTGTGAGCTGTTCATTCTCTGTTTATGAGCACCTGGACCAACACAATTTGGAAGGTGTTTGGGTGGAACTTTGATGGCCTTACTCTCGCAATCGATCAGCACTTTCAGCAATGCATGAAGGCCTTGGAGGATATTGGTGACGTAGCAATGGAATGTGAGAAAGCAGAAGAAGCGATTTTAAGCTACACTGCTGCGTTGTCTTTGAATCCTTCGAGTCCTGTGGGCCTTCTGGTCAAACGAAGCAGAGCCCGGGCAATGCAAAACTTGTGGGAGAATGCATTGAAAGATGCAGACGAGGTACGAGTTTTTTTCCCTCTCAAATATGCGAAAATGCTGAATTCATGACATCAGGCAATAAAGTCGGACTCGCAGGATCCCTGGGGATACGAAAGAAGGCATGCGGCACTGTATGCTTTGCAACACTACGACGAAGCCATTGGTACCCTGAACCACATGGTTTCCCTCACAGAAAATCCTCTCGCCAGTTCGGGTGCGCAGTGCAAGTGCCACGGTGGCGCGGGGAGAGATGCTGCACTAGCCCACCTGTTGGAGGATATGGTGGCTCGCTTGGGCGAATCTGCGGTGCTTGCCTGGACGGGTCAGTCTTCATCGTACAACAGCTGCCTTCCCAGCACCCTCGCCATTCATAACCAAACCCCACATTCTTTGCCCACCATTGACGACGCTGAAATGGATGCGCGCGTCACGGAATTAAAAGGTTCAATGTCTCCCACCGATGCGATGATTGTTCATGACCGAGTCATCCGCTCGCCGTCAACGCGATTTGCCAACCAGAGACTCTACCTTCCGTGCATCCTGTTCCCAGTCAAGAAGCTCGTCGGGAAAGATGCCGAGATTGGAGAAGAGAAGCGTTATCGTGCCCGGGTATCAGGCATTGGCCACGTTGAATTTCGGACGTCAGACAGGCTCTCGTTAGCAGAACCACGCAAGCTCGCTTTCGTCCATCCATGGATTCGTGATTTGCGTGGCCCAGCTGAAGAGGAACCTTGTGGAAGCTCGTCCGATACTGAGGATGATGATTCTTTGTCCTGGTCGGGTTCGGACGTGGAAGAAGAGTCATTGTCTCCGGTCGCAGCTTCTGGGGCTGCGCCCGATGTGGCGACGCCGCTGTATGCAGGACCCATTGCTACGATGGTTGTCTCTACCCGGGCGTTGCGACTAGTCGTCCGTCTGCAGCAGCCGTTCCGTGGGCTTCTGTTGCAGCAACAGTCGCAGGGAGGGTACAAGCGGGTCGCTGCTGAGCACGAGATCATCGTGCCTGGTCTTGAACGCCGCATCAATTCTGCCAAGGACATCCAGGTCGAAATTGTGGAAATATTGTGATCGCAGATATGTACAGTTGGGTCTCCACTGGCAGAGTGTAATCTGAGGTTGAAGTTTGCTCTTGCTAAATTTGAAGTACTGTTTGCTATGCTTTTTTTGCAGTCATTTATAGTATCTTTCTCACCGATCATGTAGTTTGAAAGTTCATATATGTATGTAGCCCCCTCTCATCCGAGTCGACTCGGATCTCCGTCACTGCCTTCAAGTTCTTTGTAACCTACTCGTTCTTTTGCACTCTTTCCTGCTGATGTTTCTGCAATGCGAACGTATCCAAGTTTGTGTGGTTCAAGATCAGAAGTATCTGAAACTATCCCGAGAATCTGTCAACAAGTAATGCGTAATGCTCCCTACGATGGATGCGATTTTTCTCCCGAACGGTTTGGTCTGTATCGTGGATGAGAAGTCACTGTACGTCGAATTCTTTGAATTTTATATACCTCCTTGTTCCATGAACCACTGCACAAGCAGAGTCTCTGGTCGTTATAGGAGGATGCACTGGGACGCAAATCATGGCATATATTTTGATCATCATCCGCCTTGTTAGCAAGATACGAAAGAGTACAAGGCACTCGTTGAATCATACAATTATATCAAGTGAGAAAATGGAAATGAAAACCACAGCTTGAAACCGTCAGCAAGTCCCATCATGTTCTCTGGACCCGCCGCCGATTTGATCTCGTATAGCCTAAGTAGGTCCGAACCATACGGTTTGACCAACGGTGTGTCAAAGTTGGGATACCTGATTGCGTCGGAATAGGTATCAGCATGTTAGAGGCAGCCGCTTGCAGCGTCCGCGCAGTCGCTCGTGTCGCATCCAGCATCGCTCGGTCGTATTCCAGTAATTCCCATCCGAAATAAACAAGAGTCCTTGCGTACGGTCAGGCGGGTATGCCGTTGGAGTCATATTGTGCGAGAAGACCATGGGGAGAAAAGACTCCATGTCGTAAGAAACAAAGAACGCAGAGTTCACAAAATTTTGTCCCCAGTACTGGAGTGAAACAAGTCAACGACTTGCACGAGGAATGGGACTGAGACCCCTTCCACGTACAGGAGTCTTGTTGACAACCGTTTGAAGAAAGGATAAGGAATGCTTCGTGACGGAAATGGTGTTGAAATGCCTCTGCCGATGTTGTTGAAATGATCTCTGCTTTCATGAGATATGCACTCGCCGTTGACTGTAACTAGCGTTTGCAGGTAACGACTCGACAAAGCCAAGGTCAGTACGCGTCGAAACGATCTACGAGGACGACGGAATTACGAAAAACTTGTCAAAGGTGCTGGGGGGTGGTTGGCACATTATGGAAAAAGGGCGGATATGCTGCGTTAAAGCCATACATTGGGCCCATCACAGCCTTTGGATCCGTGTAATTTACAAGAAAATTGACCACTTCCTGGTCTACAACGTCGGCTTCATAGATAATGAGACCTCTACTTACATGAAAACAACTGGAATGGATACATGCGTACCCAAATTTGCGCCTGCAGGAAAGTTTTCAATGTAAAGTTGGTTACGATACACTGAACCGTACTTTGTCCATCCGTGCTAAACGTCGAAATGGTCGAGCCGAAGTGGTAACGCGTCATGAGCGAGTTGTTTTGCGAGGGACAGCCAGGGTTGTGCGCAGCGTTGTCCCATGCGAAAAAAGTGCTTGTGGATGTACATGTGAAGATGGTCGCCTGTGATCTGACTGAGCGTGAAGCTTGCAGGAGAGCATTTGGACGCCTAGCACGTTCCGTTTGACTGTACCGTAATCAAACACGAACAAAAATATGTCGGAAGGCTTACCATCTTCGTCTGTCTTTCGTTTCCTCGGACTCGCGCTCGTCTGCGTTTTTGATTTTTTATGAGATGAAGATGGAATGTGCATGATAATAGCGTGGGAACAAGATCACAAGTGTCCGAACTCGGAACGTTCAATAAATTGGACTTGTCGAAAAAACAATCATCTTCGCAATGGTATGCCTCGCGGATGGCATTGTCATCTCTTCCTCCAGTGAAAGGAGAATGCCGTAAACAATGTACTTTGGTCAATCTCGTTTACCCATTGTCGTTGTATTCCAGTCGCGCATCCATCTACCCAGTGTATTGTAGGGCGCATTACGGTGGTCGTATTATACATTGTCTATTGACGGGATTTCAGGATGGTCTTAGTGGAATGGTAAGCGTTGCGTCACTGATACGAGCAGATGGGCCATTCGACCTATGGTCAAGATTTCCTAGAAGACGTCCGGTCATCTACGCATCAACCGCCTCGTAGCTGCAGCGAGAGGCACGGTGTCACGGGCGCTGTGTATTGTGACCGCCTGAGCATCCGAGCGTCACCCACTGTTATACTAGATGAACATTGAATAGGATGTTTTCATTCTTCTTGAATGGCGTCTAGTCTATGGCACATACTTACATACTAGTACTAGCCTCATGGCAAGCCTCGAGGCTATGTACAACGCCGCGCGCGAGCAACACGTAATTGTTACCCTTTGACCCTGTACTCCCATTATCGATCAAGCGCCGTCAGCGTCTGAGTTCCGTGATCAATGCGTTCTGCAGAAGAAGGTAAGCTGTCTCTTGTTATTTGAGAGTACCGGACCTGCGATAACTGTTTGTCGGCACCTATATTAGATCGTTCGAAAGTAATTGAAATCCAATGTGGACATGCGGTATACTCGGGTTGCGTTACTGCGGATGGCAAGCAGGTATTAAGCGGTGGTGCCGATGGGATGATTCGCCGATGGCAGGTAGATGATGGACATCAGATTGGCTCAGCAATTCAAGCAGGGTGTGCTATCTGGGCCACCGCGCTGTCAAGGGATCGCAAATGGCTGGTGTGCGGGTTGACCTCACATCCGTATGCCAAGGTGTGGAATGCGGAAACTCACACAAAAGTTCTGGATATCGCGGGTCACACAAGCATAGTGATGTCGGTTGACATTTCTTCCAACTCAACGACATTTGCCACGGGTGGGTTAGACAAATGCGTATTTATCTGGAGCACTATCACAGGCGAACGACTCGTGGGCCCGCTCCAGCATGACTCCACTGTGGTTGCAGTTCGGTTCTCTCCG
>JBBPPG010000536.1:0-21410 GCA_038091855.1 Leccinellum luteum
GAATATAGCGCCACTGGGCACGCCCATATGATACGTACGTCATCTTCCCTTATCCCCTCGACACCCGAATGCTTCACGGCCTCTACGGTCAGTGCGTGAACTTTTTTCATCTTTTTCGATCAGACCCGGCCAGGGTCCCTCGTTATCCCAATTCTACTCTAAAGTATTTTTAGTCGACTGGTTTTGGTTGCACGATTCCCTCGCTGTATAGGCACAGAGCCCGCGGTAGTACTACTATGTACTGCTTGTATTGCTACTGCTGCGATGACGGTGATGGTAGATACAATGTAGCCGAGTGATGCAGGGCGGGTTGATCGATGCGATGCGACGGGCCATAAGGATGATCCTTCCGACAAATCCGAATTCGAGATTGCAAAAGAGAATTGGTGCCCCTAAATTAAATTAAAGAACTAGAAAGACGAAGTAGAATCGAGAGATGAGTTATTGCTGTACGAGTTTCCCGGGCCCCGACAAAGAATGGAAATGGGGGTAGAAAGGAACAGAACAACCCGGGTTCCAGTTAGCTTGCCGGGGAAATGAGGGACGCGCGTGCCATCTCGGGGAGGAACCGCCACAGCCCGAGTTACCAGGGGCACATCATGTCGGAGTCGAAATTGGGATCAAGGAATGAGCGTTGGTGGAAAAAAGGCGCACGCATGTGCGGGGGGGGGGTCGTGCTGGGGTATTACATATATGTATGTATGTCGTTGGCGGACCCGGCAGCTGTGAACGCATGACGCTCGATGACTTGGCACGAATGATTGAGCGATATGGTTCGGCCGACGTTCTGAGCGCTGAGCTGTCGATGGGATGATGGATTACGACAAGATCACGATCGACTCGACGATACCGTGCTCGCGTTGGCCCAGGGGGCTTTCACGCGTTCATTCAACGAGTTCAGTGCCGGCAGAGGATGGGAGTACGGCCCGAGTAAACTCGGGGGATACGGGACGGGCAAACCGAAGGGGAACAGATGCGTGTTCCTGCATTCGGGCTCGTCGGGCAAGATGGCTGGGCATAATATTGAACGACGACGACGATGATGATCGGTGATTGAACCGCGCCGGCGAATTCGAAAATGGCACAGGTTCGGGATTTCGTTGGGTAACCGAGTGCGCGGTGGGTATGATCGTCGTTCGTAACGTATGCCGCGATAACGAGTTTGTGAATGAATTTCAGATGCGACGGGGTCGGGGAAAGAGCCACCGGGGGAGATGAGGTGAGTGCCGGGTCAGGTGTGTGTGGTTGGATGGGGGCGAGCTAGTGGTCGCCGCGATCATGATTCCATGGAAGCACGTGGTGGACGTACCGTTGATCGGCACGAGCGGTGCTTGTTCTATCGGCGTGGTGGTGAGTGGCCTAGAGTCTCGTCACCCGGACCGTCAGCGGCGATATACCATGTTCGATGAGTGCGCATTGAGTGGTACTATGTGGTCGTCTTAACCCCCTTTTTTTCCGTTCTTCATATGAAGGGCAATGTTCCTCTGTTCGAGGTACCTGGAATAGACGGAAGTTTTCGTGGGAATGGATAGGTTTACTGACAAGGTGACTCCGCCTTATCTTGAATTATGCCCTGGAGCAAGACCACTTTCGAAAATCATTTCTGGCGCCGCATCGATCAACGCATTTTATTCTTTACGCCATCAGTATTATTATTTCTGCATGGAATAATATGCAGAGGAGAAAGATTCCGACGAATCCATTCAATCAGGCTCGAAGCTCGCAGATGGAACTGGCTTCAACATACCAAGGGGGTATACAGAAAGTTGGCCTCCACCCCTTGGATAATGTGTCCTGTTTTTTGACTTATCACCCTCACAATCCTAACGATGATCAAATGATTTACTTGTAGGCTTTGTGCATGCCACATGCATCATCATCATGTCGTGGACGAAAGCTCTGGTGCACTTCCCCTCTCCTATACACTCGTGCTCGAATTCCTCAAAATGGTACGCGGTGAGTGTGACAGCATTGCTCTGACTGCACTGGCACCCAAGACTTCGAAGTTGGAGATGGGTGGAAAACAGTGGTAGTGGGAATGAAAGAGTTTCTCCTAATCACGCTCGTCAGGAAAGATTATAACGGCAACTCGCAGGCGATGTGACTGATCCTGATGTGAACACGCACTGATGCTAGAGAAGATTCCAACTATAACAACATTTACCGACCTCGAGGCTTACTATGCCCGGGCGGTCCGAGTCAGTCCTCGATCCCGTTGGAGCCACCCCACCATGGGGTTCATCCCCGATATCTTGGCATATCCATCTCCCAAAAGTGATTCATCAATCTCTGGGCGACTATCAAAGTTGGATTGTTTCCCCAGGACCCACCTTACGTTTGCGGACGACTGGCCGGCTCGTTACTCCCTCGAGTCACGGTTCGATCTCTACGCCGCCACGTCTGCACCCAAACTCCAGATGAGATCAGATTACCGTTTCATCCCGCACGTCGGTCTCTCTCCCCGCAGGTGTTTGAGATCTTAAGTTGTATTGAACATTCCAGTTTAGACTCGGAAGTTGAAACCGACCTGATGTCTGGCTCTTAGCCTTGGCCCAAGTACGAGACGCGACTACGTCTCCTGGAATAACACGTCACTTCACCCACAAACGACGAGGACGTATGCAATTCTGGTTCACGCCGTATCGGCCCAGCTGCATGAAGTTATCGACGGCAAGAGGCGAGGTGCGGCCACAATTGAGGGGAGACAGCATATCCCCAAGCCTTCAAGTACATGAACAGAAGGCGCAACATGCGCTGTAGCAATGTAGGAACACGAGCTTAGCGGGCGTTGCTTCAGCGGGCAGGACTAGAAGGCGATTATTGTGGTACTGTTGGACGGTGTAGACGCCGGGTTGATAAAGTTGACCATCGCCAGCCACAGCGGCAGTTCATCTACACCTGGTATGACATCGAGCATTGAATGTTTGCCTAGGCAGTCCAAAAAATTTAAACCATTTTATGATTTTTTTTTGCCCACAGAACGATACATCCCCTACTACACCATCTATGTACCATTACGCAAAACCACTGCGAAACGAGCTCAAATTGCACGTAAACCTTGTCACACCAAAGACCGCTCAAGGTGTCCCGCAAACAGCAAAGACGGTCGAAGAGTAGACCATCGAGAGAAATCGAGTTCGAAGGTTGGGGACAAGAATGAGCGAGCTTTGGGTCGAGTTTGCATAGGCGAAATGCGAACTTGGACGACGAACGCGCTGCCTTGGGCCGAGTCGGAAGAAAAGGAAGGGGATAACGGGGGCATCGAGGGATTTCTGCCAGAAAGCTGGCGTTAAAAACACAAGATGAGTCCGGAGGTGAAGACCAGGAAGGGAAGAAATGGCCAGGCAGTGTCAAGGCCAAGGACGTTCGCAATGGCGAGCGCAGTCGTTGGTGATGTATCGTCGAGGTTGGCATCGTTATGTGGGCCTTTTTTTGGATTTTCTGGGCTGGGATACATTAGAGTATACTCTGCAAAACTTTACGAGACGGCGTATGTTATCAGTAGAATGAAAGAGTAGGGTATGTATACGGAACTTGGAGGCATCAAGCCTGAGGGAGTGTCGTCTCCAAAGCACTAGGTAGCATTGCTTATCGATAAGCTGCTACCTGCGCATGACGAGTGAGAGGCGACTGGTGAAGGGTGATCGATATCGCTAGCAAGCGCCGGGAAATCTGTCAACATGAAAGACGGCACCGGCGCAAGCGCTGCTGACACGACGGATGAGACATTTGACACAGTGGTGCTGGTGCGTTCTTGATCATTTTTATAAGTTCAGCAATAGTCCCATCCGAATCGAAAGTAAAAGAGCACCTGCGAGAGAAACGAGGTCACATTTCCGTTTGTAAGATGCCAGCGCATCATCAAAAGATCGATTTTCGATCTGCACTGAGTGTCTGGTCCACCTGCGAAATAACATTACGAATGCTCACCTTGTAAGCAACTGCAGCGGCATTGAAAGTCCAATCATGGAGGCTCTTGACAGCAAGTTCCATCCGGGCCTCATACTCTGGGTCCTTGCCAGGTGGAAGCCCGCAGTCTGCATCGCCAGCGACTTGATGAACGAACGTGTCGCGTCACACACTCCGCAGAACCTCGTGTTTTAAACACCATCGCTCCGGCAAGTGAGAAGTCTTGAACTGCACGATATCAAAACTACTTACTGTCGACTTCGTAGACAAAGGTGTCGGTGTTAATTTACTATTTTACTATTTTGAGTTTCGCTCTCCGAAATGATTATGTAATCGACTATAAGACGACGAATCTGACCCCAAGGACTTTGCCAGTGATGATTTCCAGGCTACAGCAAGTCTCGGAGAGCGTCTCGAATTTTCATCACGGAACAGTTGCTGAAAAATCGTGGCACTCGCTTGATTACTGCTCGCGTCTCGAACCTTGCACCTCCAACGAACCTGCACTGGCACTACATAGGAGTCGGTTGCTTCCATTCTAGCACCCTCTTCCTCTTCCTGTGTTGTGTATTTGTCCTCGTGTTCTTGTGGCGTTCTCGTAGCCCTTATAAGGGAGAATCATAATCTGTGGTGATTCGTCGTTTGCGCCACTCCCACATCTCCTGTAAGATGCCACCTACAATGACTGTCCTCGATCCACAAGCTTTCGCCGCAAGCACCCTCGCTAGCAGCGAGGGCCGCACTGTGGCTTCCAGGATACTCGAGTCCTGTTTAGCAGGACCAGACATACCTCTGGACCTGATAGTTCAGGACTTGTGTTCCACCCCTCATCTCTTCGAGTTCATCGTTTCCGGTATGTTTTCCGCTCCACTTTTGTTGTTGTTGTCTAATCTAGTTCAGCCTTGCCAATCGCGAAGGGGCTGGTGCACAAAATCATGAATACCTACCCCACTGCTCTGGCCCAGGTCGAGCCATCGTGTGCAAATACTATACTTCGAAGGCTTTCATCTTTCTTGTTCTCTTTGCCTCCCGATTTTTTCCCCACCGACACCAGCCGTTCCATCGGGCAATACAAACTTTATGTAGACAATGCGTTTCCAGTCGTCCATTTGTTATGCTCCCCCGAGTTTTTGACCCGCATTATTACTGATGCCACTCCCACGAGTCCATTGGAGCCTGAGGTTGCAGATTACGATGATGACGATGAGCTCTGCCTGCCCATCAGAAGGCGGAAGATAAAGCGCAAGAACAAGAGCCATGCTCCTACCATCGACACGACATCTTTCCATACGTTAGGTGTCAAGGTCCCGTCGAGCAATGCAGAGGCCGCCAAAACGGCGCATGAAATTGCCGCCAATCTCAAAATGATCTTGAAGGTATGTCAAAGGTTCTCTTGATTGTAGTTACGAGTTTGACACCTTCGTAGTTCTATCTCGAGCTCCTCTCGGAACCCTTGCTTGCAGAACGCTTGGAGGGTGTATATGTCTCAGCACCGGTCGACAATACAATTCGACCCCCACCTCCGCCACAGGAAACCAAAGTCGGTGAAGCCACTGTGCCCAGGCCGTCTGCGTATCCAATGGTTCAACCCTTGAAAGCTGCGCTGTATTTCGAAAATGCGGAGGGGTTTGGTGAATGGCGGATTATCATCGGCTCCGATGCCACAAAGAAATTACGCGAACTGGCCAATGGCGACAGAAAGAAGTGCGAGATTGTCGTGAAGAAAATCAAGTTGGTCGCATGCCTTTCCATTGTTGAATCGACTGACCACTGTGATAGGCAACTTTCCAATGGACACTTCTCTGAAGACAATCAGAAAAGGCTCAACGGCTCATCTGGAGTTCCGATTTTTGAGGCGAAGATGCAAAGAGACCTTCGGCTCGTCGTAGGCTTTCGTTTTTTTTTGTAGCGAACGGCGATTCACTACCTGACAGTACCAAATTGATGTTGTCGCTGATCGTGATGGGGAGGTGAGTATGAACCTAACATGATTCGTAACCTTGATTTATGTAAACATTTTTGCAGGTGGATCGACAAGGTATTGTTTTCGAGTGTTTCGTTATCCTTTCGAAGTAAACCTATCATTCCAGTCATAAAAATATACGGTATATATACCCACACGCAACTCAATCGCATTTGGGACGCGGTGGGTCAACACCTTGCAGGAAAGGGGAAGGAGTATCAAAACCGGTTAGATTTCATTGTGATCCAACATGAAAGATTGTTCACTTGCTCTTTGCAACAGATGCACATTTCGAAATCGCCCTGTGCATGGCAGTGGTGATGTCTACCTCCCGGCCTCCTTCCCACCAGAGAGCCTTCAGTACGAAGCGAAACCACCACCATTCGTCCTCTCTGAAGAAGAAGATATGGAGAAGGTATGTATGAACAATTTTATATCTCGGTCATTGTTCATAAGTCTACAGTTACACTCACTTCTTGTGTACGCAAATTGTTCAACTTCTTTCTGGAGAGGCTGACGCTGTTTGTAAAGCCTTGACAAATATGTTGCATTCTCTCAAGTGTGTCCATCGCTAACTCACTTACCCGGATGTATTAATAATCATTTTTGCAGGGCCTTTTACATAGTATGGGGGTCCGCATATGCGATGATACATATTAATATGCCATGACAGGTTTGATTGCAAACCGAGATACGCAGCATGTCTTTGAACTTTCGTAAGTAACATTTTCCTTATCAGACTGTCAGTAAGTAACTACTCGCATATAGCCCGCACGAGCGTAAAATCGCGGAGTGTACCACATCATGCTTTGTTTTAGGGAGGAGCGGTACCGGGTATGATGGATTGTGCACCCCCTCATGAACAGATCCGGCTCACTCGTCACCCAGTAAAACGACGACGATGCTTTTCAAGATGATTGGAATCCAACGCGCATGGGAGCGGGAAGGGGTTGATATGCCGAGACCTCGGCAGATCTTCGTAACCAAATCTCGTGTTCTGGCAACGAAAGTCGAGGAGTACTTTACGAAGCTACTTGAATCTTCGGCATTGGCTGGGTATTCTCGCGATGATCTCAAAAAGATGCGGACTCAAACGGCGGAATTTGGGCTGGTTGACGTCAATGATATAGAACGAGTCGACATCCCACTGAAGTATAGTGCATTAGAAGAGAACCATTTTCCATTGTTCGTGACCTTCGACCAGGTAATTTTCCATTTAAAGTGGTGATTTTTATAACTTACTATCTTCTTTACAGCTCGCGGAGATGATTGCTGCAGATGTCTTAGATGGCGACGATCCCAATGTTCAACGTGTTGCGAGATTTTTCAAGAAAACTGATGAAATCGATGCTCAAGGCTTCGTGACGTATGAGATTTTCGCTAAAACTTATTGGCCACACTTTCCGCAGCCATTGACGAAGGATCTTGGTACATAGCTATGTCCCTCGTATCGACCGTCAGCTAATCAGTTGCTCGTGCATTATAGAACCTTGGCTCGTATTTTCAGAGTTCATCGGTGCGCAATCATGCTCCTTGTGAGGTGCGAGATCACTGAACCGGCTTGTAGGCATCATCAAAGGATCCGAGAAGTCACTCCTATGTTCAGGTGGTATCCTCGATGAAGAAGCGTACTGCACTCTACCTGCTCGCTCTAACCCGGTGTTTGCAAACCAAAGGCAAACACTGTATGCTTTATTTAAAGCATATTGTAGACTTAAACAGAAACGTCGGCACCATGATGCGGCTGATCGCACGTATGCGATATTGAAGACGCTTCTGGATGGCACGCCGTTGAAGGGAAGAAAGGTGGAATACATGTATGTCCATTTGTGCAATTTGACAAAAAAGTACACTTTTCCTGAACACTTTGTAATTTAGTTACATCGATGAAGCACAAGATAATTTGCTCATCGATGCGCTCTGTATGCACCTCTCCGCTTTGCTGTTCTAGGCCCTTACAGACTTTCATAGTGCTGAGACTGATCTGCCGGAATCCTGAAGGCCTTTTTTGGGCGGGGGACACCGCACAAACTATCTCAGCAGGAAGCTCTTTTAGGTTCAATGATTTGAAGGCATTTGTGTATCGTATCGAGGTAAAGGCCCGTTCATCGTCCAACGAAGCCGAAACCTATATAGATAACACTCCACAGCGAGACCAACAGATGCATCTCTTACAAAATCGATCAGTTCATGACCCTATGGCATTCCAACTTGCGATTAATTACCGTTCCCACGGGGGTATCGTCAACTGTGCGCAGAGTGTTATCGAGCGCATCACCCGGTTTTGGCCCGACACGATAGATGGCCTCCAGCAAGAACGTGGTGTCGTCGACGGTGTCAAGCCATTGTTTTTCCGCGGTTGGGGTCAGGAGGCTATCAAATATGAACAGTTCTTATTTGGGGAATCGTTCGTCAATGTTATTTCTTATCTTATCCCTTTTGACCTTTTGCCTGAAGAGGGAATCGTCTCGATTTTGGGGCCAATCAATGTAAGTGTTTTGTATTCCTAGTCTCCCACTATGTTCCCATCAGTCCCCCAAAGGCATTCTGGTGCGAGATCAGGAAGCAGTCGACAAGTTGCGGAAGGAAGTTGGGGACATTGGTGTGATCATGTGAGCCAATCAAGGTTCTGTTTGGTGCATGTTCATATTCTTTTCTCCAGGACACTGTACGACAGTAAAGGTCTCGAGTTTAACGATGTGAGTCTCGAGTACTATGTATCAGTTCTATGCAGAGTTGACTGTCGGATGCAGGTTCTCTTGTACAACTTCTTCGAAGACTCTGCTGTTGAGGTCTCACGCTGGAAAGTGTTGTTGAACTATGTTGATGGGGTAGTCGATGGTCGAAACTTGACCACAATTCACGCACCCTCTTTCGAGAGAGACGAAGGTCGTTTTGCGGGGGTATGCAGTGAGGTATGGATCAAGACATTATCCAAATCCCCCTCTAATGTTTCTCACAGCTGAAATCGCTCTATGTGGGCATCACCCGAGCAAGAAAGAGGTTGTGGATTTTTGACAAGTCTGACAGGAGCGAGCCTATGCGGGTGAATAAACGTTTCATTGCTTTCCCGTGTTGACGCACTCACACTGCATAGATGATCTGGACGTCGCGCGATCAGGTCGAAAACTATCCTAAGGCAAATGCTCCAATTCCACGCCTTGCCGTGTCTTCAACCCCGGAGGAATGGGAATATTCTGCGAACGAACTGTTCAAGCACAGGAAGTACCAGCAAGCCATGCATTGTTTTTCTCGAGCCTTGCTCCCACGTATGGTGGCAATTTGCGAAGCCTTTCACTTGCGGGAAGTGGCTCGTAATCAAGTTGGTGTTGCATCACGAGAGGATCAATGGCTTGCTTTTCGCGTTGCCGCAGATGCCTTTGTGAAGAGCGCGAAGGATGCCCCGATGGGAAAGGACAGATTGCAGTATTATCGTAATGCTGCAGAGTGTTATGTACATGCCAAGGATCATCGAAACGCGGCCAACAGTTATCTTTCTGCCGAAGACTATGCTCCGGCCGCACGGCAGTTCAGGAAAGCTGGGCTTTTCAGCGAGACCCTTGATGTCCTCCACGCGCATTCCCAAAAAATCTCTTCAGAGACCTCGGACGAACTATACACCGTTTGCCGCCTATTCTACTGCAGCAAGAATGACGGTAGCAGGTAAACGTTTCGTGATTTGCATGTGCATTTTTGCTGATTTATTTGAGTTAGACCACGCCTACCACTTTTCCCATCATTCGAAGAAGAATTGGAATTTCTTGAGGACTACGACCTCGACGTTGCACACGCGACATTGTTGGAGTCTCATGGAAAATATCTAGATGCGGCTAAGCTTCATCTGGCAGAGAACCGGCCGCTTGATGCAATCAGGGTCCTTTTGAAAGATAAGAAGTCATACGACGCGACCCAGGAAGCCACCAAAATTACGCTGGAAACCTTGTGGAGTCGGTGTTCGTTTGCTGTGTCTTCGAAGGTTGTGGCTGAAGACCAAGACGTCGCTAAGCTTCTGAAGTTGGCTTGTGAATTGCCCATTGAATCCTCAAATTCATTGGACCGTGACGAAGTATGGCTTTATCCAGACTACCACTGGGATCGTTATTCTTACTTGTGAATTGCTCACAGATATCCATGTTCCGTGCCATCGCACAGACGGACCTAGCTAGCCTCGAAAAGCTGTCTCAGGTGCTCATCAAGGGAGGAAGGCATGCGGCAGCGTTGCTCGCACTTGATCATTTCTTTGGTCGTTTGCCAGTGCTAAAATCTTTTACCCTTTTGGAGATGTCACAGTTTCTGGACAAGTTTCGGGATTATGTTCGCTTAGTTCATTCCATCATCTCTCATGCCGACCCACTCAGTGAAAGTTCGACAAGGCAACTATTCTGTATCACGGAAATATCCAACACTGAATATGCGATGGCCGCTGGGTCCTTCCTTCATAATTCAGCCAATGAGGATCGCCATGGGGCTATGTATCTTCAGCCTTCCGTTTCTAAAGGAGAGATGATCATGGCGCTCCGGAAGTATCTGGCGGAGCACCTACGCCAACGAATTGACGAGGAGAATGAATCATGCTGCGAGACACCGGTCTTCTTGCAGTGCCTGACATTCATTGTCACTGGACAATGTAACCGCATCGACTGCCCTCAAGGACATGTTGAATCCACAGACCTGGACCCGAAACGATACAATCTTCGGATCAACATTCATCTACAACAAATTTACATTCTTCAACTAATGTATTCCGTCTGCCCCCGTCTCGATGCGCGGAAAGATGAGTACGTGGTGATCTTTACTTATCTTTCATGTATCTCACTTACAGCTGTCTAGTGTCCTAGACTGGGTCATTCATGTTTACGAGGCCTTCAATCCTCAATCTTACATCCAGGGATCTACTGCCGACCTCAATCTTTCTATGATACCTGGAGCTCACGAAAGCCTAGGGGTCATGAAGCACTGGGTGCAGGACTCTCTTTACACCTTGCATGCAGAAGACGACCGCCCAAAGTTCCTAACGAACGTTTTGAAATTGACGAGTCTGCTTTTCGCTTTTGACAGATCTAGCGCTCTCAAATGTATCAGCCAGGCACCCTTTAATGCCCGTCGTGCCAGGATACCGCAGTTCATATATTCGGACGGCTGCTATGTCCTCGAGGACGTTGTCAACCTCTTTGATGGCAGTCAGCAAACCTGCATTTCGTCAGGGTTGAAATTTTTGAAGTATGCATCATATTAGAATGTGCTTTCGTCTGTGTACACTTTTTTTTTTTTTACAGACACGTTATCAAGGCTTCATTGTTTGTGGATTTGTCTGCTTTCTGTGATTGCCTGGAAGAGGTCGTCGGCAAGATTTCCATCTCATGGCGATTGTCTTATGATCCACCGCTTGATGGTCTTGTTCTACCTCGAGCATGGCTCTCTTCAAACAAAGACTTCTCCTCCAAGAAGGATGTCAAGAGCGCTCTACTCATAGACGTGTTGGATTGCATGAAAGAGATGTTGACGCGTCTGCAATCAGACGCTGGCAGTGGTATGCAGTTCCACACGTGCCAACACACTGAGCTAACGTCTTAACTTAAGGATTATACACGCTATCACATACAAAGCTAACACCAATTCTCTGCAATGTGTTCATCTCTAGAATGTTAGCCTCCGTTTTATCTTTGTATTCTGAGGCAATGTTAACAATGACGCCTGATAGTTGCAGAGCACTCTGCTTCCGTGAGTCCACTCCTTTTTATGTACCGGTGATTTTCCATCTCAACAGCAATTACAAGTGGCTTATAATATGCGAAATGACAATGTCAGGCGAAAAATCAAGGAAATGTTCGAGTTTCTGCGGCCAAGAGCCCACTATTTGTATCGAAAGTAAGCCATCCTAAGCATTTGCCAGTGTTTTCCAACTTCACACCCATCTCAGGTACGCGTACGCACGCTACAACGAGTACTTGAAGGTCATGACAGAGTATGACGTCGAGGCTAAAGTGGTTATCTCAGACCTGGTGCAGCTTCTCCACAGGCGAAGGGGTTCAACACGGACATACATGAAATTGAAGCGGATCCAGGATATCGAGTTTACGCACCCTCCCGACATCCCATCTCTACTGGCTTCTTCGCTGGTGGCGGCTCGTTCTGACCTGCGTGCTGATGCTCCAAGTTTCGTTCCCCGAGTCCCTCACATCGAAAAATCTGAGGACAAGGGAAATGTTCAGCCAGAAGAGCCTGAAGAGGAGCCTCTGGACGATGTTCATGACTCGGAAGAGCCACAGGAACTTCCACCAGTCCAGGACGAACCTGTGTTGACACGTGAGCACGAACCCACGGAGGAGGAGATCGGAGCAGCAATAAAAATCCAATCTACCTACCGCCAGTATCGTAAGCGCCGCGAAGTGTTGTCGCGTGCCTTTGGCAAAGGGTTGAAAGCGCAAAGGAATACAGCTTTTGTTGCATGCCTGATGAATGTGTATGCTTTTGGCTGGAGGAAAACTCCGTACCGGACGCTGTATCTTTGGGCATTGCCGCATCTCATCGTGTGCCTTGACAAAGCAATTACTTTCGCTCACGAGTGCAAGAGCAAGGCAAAAAGTCTCTTTCTGAAAGAGAGTCACGAACGTCTCGAAGAACTGGGGAAACGGACGAACGAAATAAAGTGAGTTCAATTGTTAGAGAATAAAGGCCACCTTTTCGACCACGATTGGCTACCGGCAGTGCTCTACTCAAGAACGGTCGCAACTTGCGCAAGAAGATCGAACCAAACGCGGCCATGCACTGCGAAAAAGACAAGGCTGCAATGAAACAAGCAGTCATGGAAGTCAAAGCTATCGTTCATGGGCTTCCTCTCCATGAAATTTCCAAAGAGATTCAGGCTGAATTTGATGAGGCTTACCGACTGGTCATATTGGACTCGGAGAAGCAGAGTTTTGCCAAACCGGAAAAACCGACGCTGAATACGGAAGATTTGGTAGAATAGAGAGGTTTTCTACTATGCTGTACATTAGTTGCAATGGTCATTCAAGTTGAATACAATGGTACGGAGAGTCAACTCGAACATCGCCCAGCTTATCACAGATACCAGGCGACGTTCCTCGGATGCTCAATCTCATGTGTCCCACTAGTTCCTCGGCCGGCATGTCCTGAACTATGGTCGGAAATCAGAAGCCGAATCGTCTCGCAATGGCGTTCATGTGTTTCAAGGATTTAAATCATCTATGATTTTTTTTTTCATCCACGGAACAATACATCCCCTACTACACCGTCTACGTACCGTTATGTAAAGCCATTGCGAAAACGCATACAAACCTTGTCGCACCAAACATCGCTCCTCAAAGTGTCCGGCAAACACGGTCGAAGAGTGCGAGGGTCACCATTCTGAGACCGCATTGCTGAGAGAAGTCGAGTTCGAAGGAAAGACCGAGCCTTGCCAAGGTCGAGTTTGCATGGGCAATCCAAACTCGAACGACGAGCGCGCTGCCTTGGGCCGAGTCGGAAGAAAGGGAAAGGGGAAAACGGGCGCATCGAGGGATTTCCGCCAAAAAGCTGGCGCTAAAAACACAAGATGCGTCCGGGAAGGCGAAAAGCAGGAGGAGAATAAGTGGCTGGGCAGCATCAAGAATGGGCTAAGGAGAGCTGGTTTGCGATGTATCGTCGAGGCTGGCATCGTTCCGTGGGGTTTTGTTTTTGAATTTTCTGGGCTGGAATACGTTAGAGTATGCTCTGCAAAACTTTACGAGACAACATACAAAGAAGAAAAGGAAACCAGGATCCAAAGGAATGACAATAGTTGGAACTGTAATAGAAAAAAAAAATGTAACCATTTCAAGTCAGCAGAATGAAAGAGTAGGGTATCAGACTAATACATACCTTTTTTTGTTTGATGTTTTCTGATTTTTTTGTTTGATTTTTTACGCTTTTGTGTTTCTGTCCGAGTGCGTAAGGAGTGAGTCATCAGAGCAGAACTGGTCAGCGTACTTTTGAGTTTTTCTGTTTTCTGTCGGATAAGTGAGGACCAAATCGTCAGGGGGAACTCGCGAGACGGCACACCAAGAAGAAAGAGAAACCGAATCCAGACGAGTGACGGTAGTTGGAATTTAAACAAAAAGAAGAAGACTGGCGGTCAAGTCATATCAGAAAAATAGTCAAGAAAATATCGGAGCAGACCAAACCTTTTTTTGGAATTTTGATATTTTCTACTTTTTTTGTGTTTTACTCTGCAGGAAGGCGTCAGAACCGAATCCAGGTCCTAAGAGATACCTTCACATTACTAAGAAACCACCGAAACGGAACTAAGACCGAATAGCGTCAGAAGGGCGAGGAAGAAATCATCAAGATAGTGAATCACAGGTTACCTGAGAACGAAATGAAACCTTTTTTTGGTATTTTGACTTTTCTATTTTTTTATGCTTTTTTATATTTTCCTGTCGCAGCGCGGCATAGTAAGAGTCGAGTACCGAGCGGGTAGAGTAGGGTGGTCAACGCACTGCAGAAACGGAACCGGCAAACAAGAAAAGAAACTGGCAGTCAAGTCACGTTAATGGAAAGCTAAGATGGCAGAGGTTCACTCACCTGTAAACGAGGAAAAACTTTTTTTTCTGGTTTTCTGGCTTTTCTGGTTTTTTGGGGGTTTTCTTTTTCTGCTAAAGCACGTCAGGAAAGAGGTTTCAGAGTTGGATGTGCCGATCAACACACCTGAGAAAGAAACGGAAACCAAGTTCAAAGGAGCGACGATAGTTGGAAATAAAAAAAGGGATAAAAGGGTATAGGATGACGACGGATCCTTCGGGGCAACTGGCCCGGAGCTAGCCATGGACCTTGCTCGCCGGTAACTGCCTGAGCAATGTCAACTGAACTACATCTCCACGACGTTGAACGAGGTAGACTCACACCGCACCAGGTCAGCCCGACCGCGAAAGCAATCGAACGAGTGCTGTACTTCGTGGTCATCGCTGGCGATACGCAGGTTGTCTGTCCAGGTCAGGAGTCGGAATCGTGCACATTGCTCTCCACATCGGTTGACAGAGCAGAGAGGATCGCAGCCTAAACTGGCGCGGCGAACACGTTGGTTTGACATTAGCACACCCACGCCGAGAGTTGATGCATTTTACTTACATCTCGAATCATCCACGGGGAACCTGGAACACATCTCTGGGATACACACGTGTCAACGACACAGAAGGATGTTGTAGTGAACGACGAACTTACCTCGCACGACGAACGATGCCCCCCGATGCCTAAGGATACTGGCACGCCATCACCGAAAGCAATCTACCCGCTGGAACCCGAGCAGAGAGCGAAGAAAAAGAAGGAAGAAGAGGAAGAAAGAGAGGAAGAAAAGGAATGGTGATACCTGGAGCGACGACCTACTTTTTATACCCGCCAGGGAGATGTCAGCCGCATTCCAAAACTCCAAATTGGGTCTGGATGAGCGAGGATACGTCATAGGTTACACTCTCCCCTGCCAGTGCGGCACTGGTGACTAGCTGTCTTCGATCGCCAGAAGGTTAGTGGACGGGTCGACGTCGGACACACCAGGAACATGGTTAAACGCCCGACGGGTGTTGGCGTTACACCCATTCTCTTGAATGAACCATGTATGCTACAAGGCGTTCAAGTTAGTAGTACTGAGAACTAAATAATTCCCCACCTGATGCCCGCGACAGGTTTGAACGGTGTTGGCGAATCGAATGGGCCCGGGTGGAAGTTTTTAGTGTCACGCTAACCCAGCTTGAAATAGGTTCTTGTATTCCCTTGAACTACTAGTACGCGTTGGGAGTGGCAAGTACACTACTGAAGCACGAAGTACCGCCGACGAGCTGAAGTGTATGTTCTGTCAATTCAAGCAAAGCGAGTCACATTCACACGTCGATTTATTTTCAAGCTTGACCGGACCGGACCGAGGAATGATGTAGATATTCCATGTTACTCGATGGATGTTTTCTCGATAATCTCATTTCCTTCCCTACAACCGCACCATTCCATCCTTTGATTCATTTCTACAATCCACACGATCGACGAAACCATCCTGTCTCACAGGACGCACTACGCAGTCAAATACACAATCGCTAGTGCCGAATCCAACCAAGTTACAGAAACGCTTTAGCTTGTAATTGCCATATCCGACCATACTCGCCGTCCTGGGCCAGCAATGCCTCATGCGTACCCGCTTCCCGGATCTCTGCACCATCCATGTACCTAAGGAGAACCATCAATCAGCCACAACCCCGTGAGAGTGCGAACAAGGGGGAGAGGACGCACAGGATGAGATCTGCATGTCGCGTCAACTTTCCGAACCTGTGTGAGGAAAACACCATGGTCTTATTTCCCCGTAGGGTAAGTAGTCTCTCAAACAAATCTGGGGAGCGTGATAAAAGGAAGTTAAACAACCCAATCGGCGGAGCGGTGGGGAATTAAGGTAACGTACCATGCTCTGCGGTCGGGTCGAGCGATGCACTCGGCTCGTCGAATAGCAGAAGGCCAACGGGGGACTCCGTTTCTGATATCAGCGAGCGCATAAACGTCCGCGATCTAATGCACAAAGAATAGGTGGGAACGAGGGATCATTTCAGCACCGCGGTTGCGAGATTGGCATGGTCAGAAGTGACTGGACGTACACGGCCAGCCGCTGCATCTGCCCCCCACTCAATGTCGACGATTCGATTTCACGCATGGAGCCAGCGCCTCGAACATTGTTGTAGCCCAATCGGCGTCCAAAGAGCGTAGTGGTACCTTCGGGCAGGGCGGAGTAATAATCCCTCACGGGCGGGTCGAGGTAGGTATTAAATCCCTCTGGGAGTTCGTCGATAAACTCCTCGGCGCCGCCTAGACGAGCTGCTTCACGTATTTTGTCGTCGTCTGGTACAAGGTTAGGGTTTCCCAGAGCTATGTTCTCTTTAATCTGAAGAGGGTACGAAGTCGTGCCGCGTTCCGACAAAATAGTGAACTGGAAACTGACCGACAACGGGAAGTGGGTATAATCCTGGAAGAGGATTGACATGGCACGGCGTAGATCAGCAAGCTTGAGTGTCTTGAGGTCTCGACCGTCAATAAAGATCGTACCCTCGGTCGGGTCATATATGCGTGAAATTAGTTTTAAAATCGTGCTCTTCCCTGAGCCGTTTGCGCCAACAATGACCTGCAACAACAACCAAACGCCGGGTAAGTGACAATGTGTTCTCGCACGGAATAACTTACACAAAGCTGCCCAGCTCCGATCTTGAATGAGACATTATGGAGTGCGTATTGTTCTGAGCCCGGGTATCGGAAGGATACGTTTCTGAGGACACGTTAGGTCAGTGTGTTTATGCAACACACCTATACTTGCCTAAATTCAATGGAGATTCCGTGACAGAGATCCTGTTTATCTTCAAGGAAGGATATGTTTCCGTCTACAACTCTATTTCGGATATTAGAGATTTCATATAGCTTCCGCACGCTCGCAAACTGGTCAGCGAGAGAAAACGATTCTCCAAGGAGAGCAAGAAGTGTCGAGTTGAACATGGTGGCTGTGTTATTCATGAGTGTGAAAGAAGCAATCGAGACCGGTATTGATTCAGGATACTGAACCGCCCTCACGGCGAACACGATCTAGAATCTGTGTTTAGCTGTCCACTTTTACAGGACAATCATCCATACCTGAGGCAGCTCGCGCATTGGTTCACGGAGAATGGATGTCAATGTCAAGCGATCGCGGAAGGTGAAAGTCCGTCTCATCTCAAGAAAGTCGCCTGCATTATTGCCGACACGATTAGCAGCTTCCTTGAATACTGCGGGCAATCAGCCGTGATGCTTGTCAGATTATTACACGAGAACGCATACACTTTGTCAAGTGCTCGCCGAGGCTGCCAGAGACAAGCTCCTTGCGATGCACAGGGTTGTCCACAAGATGCTTGTAGCCCTGCATACGAATATAATCTTTGTCTTTGGTTGTCGCGGCCCATACTGATCACAGTAAGGTATGAGAACGAGAACACGGAGTACGAAACAGGCCAAGCACCTAATGGAGTGAACTGAGCATGCACTCCGTTGAACCATTGGAACAGTGATTCGGAGAAACTGAGCAGTGCGAGTAGCGTACCATCTCGCTGATGACGCAGTACACTTATGAGGACAAACACCTGTGAGAATAGGCGAATAGTGATCGTTAAGACATTCAATGTCTTTTGAATTGTGTCCAATGCTACACTGGATGTCCAAGATGTGGACCGGACGCTCTCGAATTGACGTTGGACAGTAGGCTCCTCGAAGGTGGGTAGGTCAAGCCGTGCCAGGGCGTGGAATATGCGAGTAGCATAGAACTGTTTGATTGTGAGGTTAAGGGGGTATGATATGTGCGACTTGAAGTAATGCAGGAGGCGCTCGGTTATTGTACAGGCTACACGCCCCACAGCAGCGTGGACTAGGACATCCGTGTCGATGGTGCGCTTCTCGACCGCGGTTTCGACCTGTGCAATATCGAGCGACACGTCCGGAACCACAAGAAGTGAGACATACCAGGAGGATAAGCTGACCGTAGTACCTGGGAACAATGTGAACAGGGAAATACGCGTCGAGAGAGCGGAACTGACCAGAGGGAGAGCGCGGGCATGAGAGAGGCCGCGACCTCGAGCACAATTTGAAAGGACAGCAAAAGCAAGCAACGCCGAATGCTGCAGACGTCTTTGAGCATCCTCCAGACATACGGGAGGTCCTGGAACATCTGTGCGATGACTTCGAGGCGGGAAACACCAGGAACAGGGATTTCAGAGTGCTCCTCCTCGTAAAGGTCCCATACGCCGATGCGGGTGTGTTTGACGCGACTGGCATCGTGTGGGTCGAAAGTACGTGGTGTTCGAGGTGAAAGTCGCGTCGGCTTGCCCATCGTAGTAGTAGTAGTAAAGGATGGAATTGTGAGATTTATTTGACGACGCTTCAGTTACTCTTTCACTCAAATTTTCGAATATTTCAATTCCAATGGCTTTATACCACGTATTCTTCCTTTGCATTATAATTCTTTACTAGGCATAGCAAGGTAAGGTACGAGACAAGTCAACTTGCAAGTTGATGTTCAACTTGTGTATTTACGTCTTGTTTGGTTTAGCTGAACTTTCCAAGTTCAACAAATCAACGGTCCCTTTACGGACCTACACTCCGTCCAAGTCAACGTTCAATTCAACATCCACTAAATACATACATGCTTGCTTGATTCTATTGCAGTCGCTAATATCCATTATTGATCATCAAACAACTGAACTATGCGGATTTCAGTCATCATTTTTTTTTTGTTCTTCAAAACGGGCACTCAAATATTAATGTTGTATCCAGTAGCACCCGGTTTTCTTTCAGGTTCCCGATTTCGATTTCGTTGGCCCGCGCCAGACAAGAGGAGCCAGTCCCATCGACTCTATCGGTAACGACCTGAAGCTGGTGACACTCTCTGTAAGTAGGCCAAACAGGTAGCCAATCTTGGGAGATCCTGAGATCCAACAGCCTCATTTATTCTCCATTTGCTATAGTTTGTGCGCTGTGGTTTGCCATCTAACCGTCTTACTAGCAGATATCAACAGCCATGGATTTAGTCCAAGAAACTCTCATCGCCATTGCGTGGGCCTCGCAACGAGTCATCGATGCCTTAGTCGTGCGCTCACGCAATGGGAACGACAGCCTACCATGCAGGCGGTTGGGAGGGAACCTGCATAGGATCGTCGCTGCGTCCCAGACCTTGCTCACAGAAACACTTGAGTATTCTTCTTCGGCAGACCCTGCCGTCGACGATCGGCTAGAGATCTGGCTATCTAGCAGGGAACCCAAGACATGGTTAGGCGCGCTGCAAGAGATGGAAGCATTGATCAAGTCAAGTTCGAGTAGCGTTGCGTCGACGCTGCGCAATATTTTTCTCTCGGCACCCGTCAAAGACAAATTCAACGAGGCTATTCGGATTTTTGAGAAAAACAGGGTTTACTTCTATTTCTTGCTAACACGAACGTCTGGTGAGAGTTTTGGGATGCTTTAGGGACTCGGCTAGTCTCATTGATTTTAATATTTATCCATAGGAACCACGAAGCTGCTATTATGGGCCAGCCAAAAGGACATTCGATTAATACCCAAAGTACCAGACAAGACCTCGTCGATCGGAACACGAATTCCATCAAACGATCCTGGAAAAAGAAGATCTGGTCGGAAATAGATCGTGCGTTCGCCATCATACCTTATGTATATGCTGCGTCCTTGACAAGATCATCGTGAGTAGGGACGCAGTTGAATGAAATATTGGAGTGGCTTGACGCATGGGACTGCACACAAAAGCACGGGGACACGCTCGAATTGTGACAACGGAATACGTGCAAGTGGCTCCCTGACACTGATGAATATCAAATATGCAGGTATGCCGACGATGTGTTTTTGTGGTTGCATGGGAAGCGTACGAATCTCATAATGCCATGCTTTTTCTTTGGGCTAACATTTATGTGGCTTTAGCCGGGTCTGGGAATTCAGTCTTAGCGTGCGCTTTCATCATATTTATTCAGGACTGGTGTTGATTCTCAGGACAGTGCCTCTGTGATCAATAGTATCCAAAATACGATGGACGAAGATGAACTGCTTGCGTTTTTCTATTGCGATTTCCGGAACGAACGCTCTACTGTCGCTGCTGAGGTGATGCGTTCACTCCTTTCTCAGCTGTTGCAGGGACTTCGTGATCTTGGGGTTGATCCAGGAGATATTCTTGATGTTCTTGGAAAAGAGAAGAGGCAAAAGCATACAATTCTCGGTAAATCCAAGCGACTCGCCGCCCTAGCTTCTCGTGTTGCCAAACAATATCCACGCCCACCCCTTATTGTCGTAGATACACTGGACGAGTGCGAAGACATCGAGAACCTTTTAAGCTCTGTTGGATTTGAATGAAGGTGGGGTGCGGCTCTTTGTGATCAGCCGACCCCTTCGGGCGATCAAGTATAGATTTTCTGAGCTCCCATGGCTTTCCTTGGAACAGATGTCGACCGAGCTGTATGCGGACATCAGACTGCATGTTAGGAGGGAAGTTGATTCCCATCACAGGCTCAGGGATGCAGGGACTATGCTGAAGGAGGAGATTATTAGGAGGCTGTGCTGCGAAGCAGATGGAATGTGGGCACTCATATCATCTTTCTTGTTATGTGGCTGATTTTTTGTTGTCCAGGTTCCGCTGGGTCGAATGCCAACTGAACACTCTCAAAAGATGTTTCACCACCTCGGAAATCTGAGAGGCACTCGGCAGCCTACCAGTTGGATTGGATGCAACATATCAATGGATTCTTCTTGCAATCAGCAAAGAAGAACGGGGAGATGCAATCGCCAAGTGCGCTCTTATGTGGATTGTCACCGCCCTTAAACCATTAAGCCTGTGTCAAATTGTTGAGGCGCTTTCGATTGACCTCGATCTGCGGACACTGAACCACGATTCTGCGCCTATACATGGACACACACTACTAGATTCATTAAACAGTCTGGTGGTACACTCTGAAGAAGCAGACATTATTCAGTTGTCTCATTTCAGTGTCAAGGTACTAGTACGCGACTCCGTTGGTTC
>JBBPPG010000537.1:0-21376 GCA_038091855.1 Leccinellum luteum
GTACTGATAATGTTCAAATACCCAAAAGCTCAAAAACCCTTTCCATGATATTACCATTTTAAATTGCCTATATCTTCATAGCCTGTGAACCGAATCACATGACCTAGGGAGCAATTATGTAGTCACGAGTATGTACTATTTATAACCCCACCAAAGCTAAGCAAACATCTCATGGTGTGTGGCAGTGTGTGAAGCATACCACTATCTGGGTTAGTATGGAAAGGGTTTTTTGAGCTCACTGTATGTGCACATTCCAGCTGAAACTCATGGTGGTAAGCTCCAACCCAAATCTGAGCTGATGATTTACCACAGCACAGCAGCTAGCAGTGATAAAAATTCAATATTCTTGCATCCAACAAGTGCAATCTTCACTGCGGCACATGCCATATTTGATGAAACACTATTTCTCTGGTGCCCTAAGTCTGCACCTCACAGACCAGTTGGCTGTGCACCAACTGATGTAGTCCCTCACAACCATGATCTCCCATTATCAGACTCCTTGGACTCCCCAAACTTGAATGATGATAACAATAACTTTGGTCATTCTGAATCCCCCTATTACTTATAATCCATCCTGAGAAACATTGTCTTCTCCATCTCCACTGGCTCCATCTATCACTCCAGAATATCCTGACCATCATATTCAGACTCCTCTACCTTCTCCTATTCATTCTCACCATGAGTGCCAATCTCCACTCTGCCCTAACAATGCCTATGGCAAATGCCATCACTTGCTCAATCAGCTCTGTGATCATGAATCAGAAATTCCTTGGGTACCAGAAGACAACTGGCAGACATGACCAACCAGTTCCCAGTAGACTCCCCATGTCTCTGACTCCATCAGAAGATGATATAGATTACTTTACCTAGGGAGTGGGGAATTTTTACTCACATTTCTGATATCAAAGGTAATATAGCCAAACTATTAAGACTGGAAATACAAAGACACACTCAAACTCCCTGCTGAAAAGCAAAATCTCTGGCATGAGGCTTGCCTCAAAGAGCTACAGATGCTGAATGACTATAAAGTCTATAAAGTAGTACTGAGACTAGCAGACTGGAAAGTAATCCATAATTGCTGGGTCTTTGATGTCAAACCAGATAGTCAGAAATGAGCTCGCTTGGTAGCTAAAGGCTTCTCCCAGTTTAAGAGTCTCAATTTTGACCAGATATTCTCACCAGTAGTCTGATTCAAAATGGTCTAAGCAATGCTTGCCCTTGTAACTCTAGAGCAGTGGCACCTGATGGACTAGATATCAGATCTGCATACCTTTATGGGAAATTAAATGAGGAAATCTACATGAAATTTTCAGAAGGGTTTGTTCTATGGTCTAGTGTTGCTGTGGCTAAGCTAGTTGGAAGCCAGCTATGGCTATGGGTAGCTATGGCTCAGCCTGGTTGGCTGTGCTGTACTAGAGTCGTAATGGCTGGCTATGAGCTGAAGTTTTATTAGTCATAGCTCTAGCTAGCTAGAGCTAGCTATGAGTCGACTACCCACGATAGCAGGTACAAGTTGTGCATACAACATAAACATACATAAAATATTCTGAGCATACAGTATGAGCATACAGGTAACAGGCTCCATAAGACTCCATATCAGCTGACTTTTCACGATGTGGCTACCCCCATCAAGTAATCATTTAAGGCTACATGGTAACTCCTTTGACATACTGCTGCTTAAAGCTTCCTTTGTCAGCCATATAGCCCATGCCCACTATGACCATAGATACCAACTGCTATGGTATTTTCTACAACTACTCCAAGAGAATAATGACTCACAGCTACACTGAAGCCCAAGGTCACTCCTCACATCGCAAAACTCAGTTGTCACCACCATAGAAGGCCAAAGACACAAAAGAGATATTTCAGTAGGCCATCTGGCTTGAGAAGCTCATGGTTGCTCCCTCTGAGTCCTCTCCCAAGTCCCTAATCATTGGTAGAACCCAAGGTTCTACCTCTCTGACAACCATAACCCAATTTACCAGTCCAGTCCCTAGTACTACTTGTGACATCTTATCTTTTGAAGACCCCCAGATTTCCCACAGCATTGAATGGTGAGCCACACCACTGTGACCATGGATTGGATTCCAAAATCACTGGGATCTTCTTCTCAAATAGGCCACTGATCCTGCTAATTTGAAGACTATCAGGTGAAGTGAGTCCTGCAATTGAATTTATTGTCCATTTCCACTGACTGTTACATGGAGATATGTGCAAAAAAATTCTCAATCACATTGCAGGGGCAGATCCACAAGAGCTGGTTAAGGTGACAGTTTCATGGGATTCTAATGATATTAATAACTTATTTTTGTGATCAATAGGTATTTTCTGACATCAAGCTAGCTGAATATGAGGCAATATTACATATCGTCGAAGAGATGTTGGTGCTTCCTACACATGTGAGGTATGTGATTCTTTCTCACGGTGGAAAAGTCTCAGAATGGAATAATTTCACAGATTATCATATGACACAGATATCCATCATTTTATTGTCAAGATGCCAACCCCCATGCATGAAGCACTATTCGATGGCCTAAAAGAAGCCATTGCAAAATGTTAGACAAAATCCCTTACAATCATAGCACCGTCTGTGTTCACATCCATATGAATTATCGTACTCCAAGGTTGCAATGCCAAGATAGTGCTCAACTATTTTCTTTAACTTGTAGTAATAGTTTTGGTATACTTAAAATCAAAGATTGTAAATGGACTATAATGAACAAAAGTCCTATAATCAATAACATATAAAAAATAATTTTCTTGTATTAGATAGACATGAGAGAGCCAAAGACGATGATTATGTACCATGTATTTTCACTTTATCTACATAGACTTCTCGAAATGGTAACCCATCAGAAGAATCAACTGAAGCAGCGATCTCGAAAGAGCATGGTTATCAGGAAGTGACACTTAATTCTGCCATTAAAATAGAAAAAGATTCTCATCAAAGCCCAATTGACAAGAAAGTGTGCATGCTTAAGCCACTAAGAGAACTACTCCTAACAATCGACATAATCTAAAAAGAAAAACAGATAAACATTGATACTCTGCTAGACAGTGGAGCTAATGGAATATTTATTGACACCAAATGGGCAAAAAAGCAAAGGTTAGCAATCAAATGTTCAAGTGCTAGGAATCAGGCTTGGGAGAACACTTACATGGTGAGGAATGGGACTGGTTAGTAAGTAGAATATTAACATTGTGGTTTGGTAGAAAGAAGTGATAACTCCTATTTGAACTCAGACAATGCTGAGCAGTGTTATATAATACAAGTGTGAGAACTATCTACTATATAAGTACTCTAATGCTTATACTTTCAACACTCCCCCTTGCTAAATATACCATTTTTTGGATATGTGAGGAAGTTGATAGGGCATCTGCTTGGGTTTATGCACAAGCAGGTATTCAGTCTGAGTAGAACTCAAGACCGAGTTGGGAATGACACTCAACATATTTATCAAAGGTAAGGTTTTTCATAAACATATCGGCAGGATTTTTGGTCCCTTCAATGTAGTATAATTCGATAATTTTGTCTTGCATGATAGTATCATGGACAAAATGGTATTGGAGTCGGATATGTTTAGATCATTTCTTGGTAACTGGATTCTCAGCCATAAATAGAGATTCTTGGTTGTCACCGCAAATGGGGATTGGGTGCAGCTTAAAGCTGAGCTCACCCATCATCTGCCAGATCCAGACAGTGTTACGACTGACCTAGGTAGGGTCGGAAATAGACCAGAAGTGCAGTACCGGAGATTGAGGGGCGGAGGGATGAAGGACTCCCGATCAAGAGCTCGGGTGGAGGTTCACAGGAACTAAGTGTTCCGAGGTCGAAGGGAATGCGCACGAACACGCAAGGAGACAAAGGAGAATCTCAATGGGTATATTGCTAGGACTAGGCAGGTACTACATGGTAGTATCTGGTAGACTAAGGTGAGGATTATCTAATCGAGAGTGTACCCTTATATACGTAAGGGAGGTGAGCACGGACCAAGACGAAAGAGGTAACTGGGAAATGGTCCGATGTGAAGGAAATCTATGAGTGGACGATAAGAAATGCATGAGGCATCAGAGGGAATGAAGAGAAATGTCCGGGAACATGAGAGAAGCGAAGAATGAGTAATCCGCAGTGAGAAGGATGAGTCACGAAGCTGCGGATGACGTATGCTTGGTAAGAGACAAGAAGAAGATGAGTAATCTGCAGTACGAAGGATGAGTCATGAAGCTGTGGATGACGTGTATACTAGATAGATGAAAGTGGAGACAAAGAGATGGAAGTCAGGAGACTGGGGTTACTGGGAAACCGAGGAGAGACGATAAGGGAACTGAGATTGAGAGACTGGGAGTACCAGGAGACTGGGGTGACTGAGCAGAGCGAGGAGATAAAGGAACTAAGAGAAACAAAGGAAGGAGGTAGAGGAACAAAGAGACAAAGGAACAAAGAGACAGAGGAGCAAAGCAAAGAGCATGTGGTGGATTCGGAGGAGGGGCGGTGAGGTGGCGTGACTCATTGGAGCAGCGTGACTCATTGGAGCAGTATGACTCATAGAGTGGTGTGACTCATGTGGAGACAATGGAGAGGGTGAGGCGGAGTGCATGCGGCGGTGCCGGGGTCAGGGATGTGTGGAGTGAAGGAAAAAGATAGGGGCATTACAATGAATCGTAACAGACGGCTTGGCAGCAGCAGTTGCTCAAGGCCATGGACTCCGCTTCCATGGAAGAGAGTGCCATGATTTTCTAGAGGTGGGAATTCCATAGGAAGACCTCTTCGGCCATTTTCAGGTAGAAATCTATTTGTGAATGACCAGTTTGGATGTCTTGACCCCAATCAGAGTCAGTGCAGGTGATTAGGCCTCTTTCGTTCTTGCCATTGTAGACTAAGGAGTAATTCCATGTATCTAAAAAGTATCTGCAGATGTAATATACCTTGTCCAGATGGTCCTGAGACAGGTTTGTGGCTTGTCTAGCCAATTAGATGACAGCATAGGCAATGTCAGGCCTGGTATCAATCATGAGGTACATTAATAATCTGATGACGCATTGGAATCAAAGGTGAAGCTCCAGGTCAATAGGGGAGGTGTTCTTCTTGGGATAGTATCCAGAAGGGAGTGGTGTTTGAGTGATGCATGCATTGGTAATGTTAAATTGTTCCAGGATCATCTCAAGGTAGGCAGATTGATCTAAGTGTAACTTTTAACCATCACGCTGGATGCGCATCTTCAGGAATTCAGTGGGTTCCCCGAGGTCACAACATTCCCACTTCTTCATGAAAGTGGCCTTAAGCTTATCTACAAAAGCTTTATGGGTCGGCAGAAGAGGGTGTCATCTACGTACATAGATGATCGCTAGGATTATATTGTTTCCTTTGCGATATATAAAGAGGCCGGCATCAGATTTCAGATACTCAAAGCCGAGTTCCTTCATTGACTGATCCAGTGCATGCCACTAAGCTAATCCAGCTTGTTTTAGGCTGTATAGCACACAGAAGAGTTGGAGGACTTTACCTTTTGAGTTGGGTAGCATGAACCCTTCCGGAAATTCCAAGTAAATTTCCTTGTCTAACTTCCCATAGAGGTAGGCAGAGCAGACATCAAGTCTGGTGAGGTGTCATTTCTCAAGGGTTGCGAGGGCTAACATAGCATGGACTGTTTCAAAATGCACTACAGGGGAAAATATCTGGTAGAAATGGAGACCCTCAACCTGGGAGAAGCCTTTGACTACCAAGCAGGCATGTTTCTGACCATCCAGTTTGACATCGAAGATCCAGCGATTACAGATGACTTTCTGGTCTGCTGGTCTTGGGACTATTTTATAGACTTTGCAGTCTTTGAGCATTTGTAGCTCTTTGAGGCAAGCCTCATGCCAGAGTTTTTGCTCATTGGCAGGGAGCTTGAGCATGTCTTTATATTTCCAGTCCTGGTAATTTGGCTGGATTGCCTTTGACATCAGGAACATGAGCAAAGATTCCCCCCTTTCCAGGTGAGGTGGTTCATATTGTCTTCCGAGGGAGTTGGAGATATGGGGAGTCCACCGGGAACTGGTTTTTCATGTTCATCATCCTCTGGAGCCCAAGGGATCTCCAATTCAAGATTACAGAGCTGATCAAGAGAGTGATGACGCTCACCATATGCATTGTTGGGGTGGAGTGGAGGGCACCGCTCATGATGGAGGCAAGTCAGAGGGGGTGAAGGAGTATGGACACAGCGACAAGGGCATTCCAGAGTTGCAGGCGGTTCTAGCAAAGGCAGAGAAGATATTGTTTCCTGGGATGGTTCTCGGAAAGCAGGTGGCTCAGGATGACTGAAGTCGTCATTGTCATCACTTGAGGAGTCTGAGGAGTCCGGTAATGGTTTATCATGGTTATGTGGGACCACATCAGCTGGTGCACAGCCACCCAGTCTGTGAGGTGCAGATTTAGGGCACCGGGGAAATAGATTCTCGTCAAAGACAGCATGTGCAGCAGTGAAAATCACACCTGTCAGATGCAAGAATATGAAATTCTTGTCACTTTCGGTAGCTGTTCCGAGGTAGATCATTAGCTCTGATTTGGGTTGGAGCTTTCTGCTGTGAGTTTCAGCTGGAATGTGCACATATGCACCACAGCCGAAGACTCGGAGATAAGAAATGGAAGGTTTCTCCTCCTTCAGTAGCTCATGGGGGGTTTGCCATCTGAGATAGACCATGGGGATTTGGTTATAAACGTAAGTGGAATGCTCTAATGTGAACTCCCAGGTGTTTAGAGGCAGGCAGCCATTTAACCTCATTGCCTGTGCCTTGTCAGACAAAGTCCGAATAAGTCGTTCTGCTCACCTGTTCTGCTGGTGAGCATATGGGGCGGATTGATATATGTGGGTGCCATTGTCTCACATGTAGTCAATGAAGGCCCTTGAGGTAAATTCCCCTCTGGCATCAGACATCCAACCTTTAATACAAGCATCATATTGGTTGTGGACATAGGCGAAAAAGTGTTTGACCACCTTGATGGTCTGGTCCTTCAACCAGATAGGATTTACCCAAGCCATAGACATGTAATCATCTAGGAATACCATGGCATACTTATACTGGTGGTGTAATTCAACCTCATAAGATTTAAGGTCGGCATGGATTAGCTCAAACGGAGCAGATGTGCATAACTCATTATGAGGGAAGGGGCGATTTGGCTGTTTGCTGAGCTCGTATCCAGGGCATATGGGGTTCTAAGAGGGTATATCAATATCAGGGAAGTCCTTAGTATGCTTCCAGGCCGCTTTGAGAACATCTCGGGAGGGATGGCCTAATCTCCGATACATGGTGTCATAGTTCACAGAAGACATCAGAATGTTTTCGTGATTCTGGGCTTTCATCAGCAAAAGCAGGAAATTGGATATCCCTCAGGCTATGCCCATAGCGCATGTCTCTATGCTCATAGTGCCATAGTACTGGATAGTACTGGACAGCAGATCCAGTTTTGCTGATGTTCACCACTTGTGCGTGGAGCCAGTACATGGTGTCTCCATGTGTGTGGAAGGATAATATTGACTTCCAGGAGCACTTGTCGAAGAATTCAATCAATCTGTTTGATGTTCTGAGAGTTAGATATTGTTTTCCTGCAGTAACGTCCCCATGGATATGAGATGAATATTACATGCTGGCATGTATATGACTGGCGATAGGCAAATAGTCTTGCCTTTGTAATTGATTAAAACGGTTCTGACACCTAGTATTGGTGCTTTGCCATTAGCCGTTTGTGAGTATGTTGGCTTTTCATATTTGTGGTACTCGGAAAAATCGTTGAGATCACATGTGAAGTAGGAGGAGGCTCTGGAATTAAGGAGCCATACATTGGAGGGTATTTCCATTGCTTTTCCTTTTCCTTTACTCTTACAGTTGTCATACATTGTTTTCGATAATGCAAGATTTATTTGTATCTACTACAAATATGTGAGCATGTATTCTACATTTCTGTAGGATAGTGCACACAGTGACGTTAGGGTAGATTGGGCAAAGAAAGGGAGGGGCATACCAAACATCTGCATCGGTGGCCTTGTTGAAGAACTGAGAGATATACTCATCATGAACTTCAGTGTCCTCCAGCAACACAGCGTCTTCGTCGTCAACCTCCATCAATGCCGTGGTGTCAGCAATGGCAATCCTTTCGACATCTTTGAGATGGTCAATAAGAGAACAGCAGGATGAGGAGGCAATACTGTCAGACCTATCAAAGTGATAGTTTGTGACCAGCTTGAGACAGCACATGGTTTGTGGGGTAGGGACCACATCCATCTTGCGGGAGAGGGATATGGCAGCAGCAGTTTGAGGGAACGCTGGCAAGCCATAGTGGGTGATACTGGACATGTGCGAGGTCTTCCGGATGTCGCAGACAGGAGTGGAGAAGGAGCAGGAGGTGGAGGCAATTACAATGGGGGCATGGGAGAAGTTGGCAAAGGCAAAGAAGGCCTTGGCCTTGCCTTTGCATGGAGGGGGAACAGTGGTGTCATTGGAGTCGCTGCTTGAGCTCTCTGGGAATTCCTGAGTGGCAGTGGTGGCTGCCTTGGTACGAGCCTTGGCATGATCGCGGTGGCTGCCTTCCTTGTGCTTGCCCTCCTTGGGCTTCTTCTCTTGGCGACACTTCTTGTCGTCACTCTTTCCATGCTTTTTCTGGTCATCAAAAGTGGGATCTTCATTGCCTTTGTGTTTGACTACAGAGATTTTGTTGGCATATTGGCCATTGTCATTGTTGGGCTTATGCCTGGAAACATGTTGTTGCCAGGCAGCCACTACCATGCATTCAATGGATGCAGAAGACGGGTCGTTGCTGCTATTGTCAGGCTTGCTGTTATTTAGCAGCTGTGCCATGAAATCGGCGTACTTTGGGGGTTTCAACAGGTAGAGCATTACCTGGAGCTTCTCTAGGATCTCATGGTCAAGCTCCTTCAGCGCGGTGCAGTGAGTGTGGAGCTTGGTGAAGGCTCCAGCTGGGTGATTATTTTATGGCACAGTAAGAGAAAGGAGTTACCTAAACTCCATATAGGCAGATGCGATGGAGGGGGTGTCATATACGTCTTGAGGGTGTTCCAAAGCTCCATGTCAGATAAGTCAAAGTTGTCATAGGCAGCATGGATGTGGGCTTCGAGGTGGAGAGTAATGAAACCAAGAGCTTGGTCATCAGTGTCATCCCACTTCTCATGGGCGGTGATTTGTTCCTCAGAGTGGTCTGCGTCCATGACAATGCAGGACTTGGTTTCGGTGCCGTCCTTGTACATAGGTCTATAGAACTCTGGGCAGGAATGGACCATCTTGATCCAAAGGCCCTGGGAGTAAAGAAAGACAGTCATTTCACAGGCCCAACAGCAATAGTTGGCACTAGAGAGCTTTGGGATGTCTTTGTACAAAGAGTGGGACATATTGGTGGATCTGGGAATAGATGTCAGTGACTGATCTTAACTAGAGGGAGAAGAGAATGAAAGTTCGACTAAACGTCCAATCCCATCATTTCCAGGTGACATAGACCCCCCATCAAATGTGGTGTGGAGTTTGGCATCATTGGCATTACATCCATGAGGACGAAATTGCCCAGCCACACTTCAACAGCGTTCAACACTGTCAATGTTTCCATGTCAGGTGAAATGGCTGGACCACGTCATTCTGGAACATTTCAGGCATACTCTGAGCTCTGTCACTAGTGTGATACACGGTGAGGTCACTCGGGGCTCATAACCTGTTCAAGTGCAAGGAATCAGGCTGGGAAGAACACTTACATGGTTAGGAATGGGACTGGTTAGTAGAACATTATAGTTTGATAGAAAGAAGTGATAACTCCTATTCGAACTCAGATGATGCTGAGCAGTTTTATATAATATAAGCGTGAGAACTATCTACTATATAAGTACTCTAATGCTTGTACTTTCAACATGAAATCCCTAGAATTGGCCATCCCTGTTTAGAACATAGATGGAACTATCAACTCTACTGGTGGCATCACTTGCAATCTGGTAATCAATTACATGGGACATTGAGGAAAAATCTCAGTCAATGTTACCAACCTGGGACAAAACCAAATGATCCTAGGATATACATGGCTGTGAAGCCACAACCTACTGATAGATTGGAAAACTGGAAAGGTCACTCTCAATAGATATCCTAACTTGTGTGCAGCTCTGAGAGCAAGTTACCAAACTTGTCTAGAGAATCAGAAGATCAAACACACTCCTAGAATCCACAAATGATGAAAGACATGAGCATCAAATCAGAAGAATACTTTAAACTGGTCCCTGAAATCTATCACAACTATTTAGATGTCTGTTTGAAAAAGGCAAGTGAAAGAATGCCTGAGAGAAAAACTTGGGATCATGTCATCAACTTGAAGCCAGACTTCATACCCAAAAAGGGAAAATTAATAAAGACTAGCCCACACAGAGTTGATATCCATGATTAGCTCAAAAAGAGATACATTTGACCCTCAAAATCCCCATAGACTTCCCCTATATTCTTTATTCCCAAAAAAAATGGCAAGAAATGTATGTTCATGGACAATCAATATCTAAACAAAGGAACAGTTAAAAATAACTATCTGTTACCTCTCATATCCCCACTTGTTAATTGACTCAAAGGTGCTAAATTATTTACAACGATGGATCTGATATAGGGATACAACAATGTCTGTATCAAAGAAGGAGATGAATGGAAGGCAGCCTTCATATGCCATCATGGATCTTTTGAACCACATGTTATATACTTCGGACAATACAAGTCCCCTACTACCTTCTAGCAAATGATGAATGAAATCTTTGCAGACATGGAGAATATAGTGATAATCTACATCAATGATCTATTGATATTTACAAACACAAATGGTATAGAATACCATCATAAAATAGTGCAAGAAGTGCTAGAAAGGCTTAGGGAACACGATTTATTCATAAAGCTAGAAAAGTGGGTCTTCAATACAAAAAGTGTTGATATGCTGGGCATGATAGTTTCACCCAACGGAATCTCAATGGACCCATCTAAACTTGATGGTATCTCAAAGTGGCCAGTACTCACAAATGTAAAAGAAGTTCGGTCCTAGGGTTGGCCAACTTCTACTGCCGATTCATTGCTCAATATAGCAAAATCATGTGACCCTTACACAAACTTACAAAAGAGGACCAGCTTTGGACCTGGGATAATGTCCATCAAAATGCTTTTGAAAAGCTTAAAAAATTGTTTACGTCAGCTCCTGCTCCATATCAAGTAGAATGCAACACATTGGACTTCACCATTGGAGCTGTGCTCTCTCAACAAAAAGAAGATAAATGGCACCCTGTAGTGTTTATGTCACATAAGATAAGACTGGAACAACACAACTATCCAATTGCTGATAAAGAAATACTAGTCATTATCCTTGTGCTGGAGCAATGGAGACATCACCTAGAAGGTGCAAGACATCATTTCGACATCTGGATGAATCATAAAAGCCTCCAGTATCTCATGAGATTGCAAGATTTGAACTGATAACAAGCATGCTGGGTGCTCTATTTATCGAGATTCAACTATGATCTGGTCAACAAACTGGGCATGTCTATGGGAAAGGTAGATACTCTCTTCAGGAGAGAAGATCACACAGAAGAAATAGAAAATGATCACAATGATTTCTGCACTATAAATAAGGATGATTGCTGAAGTAGATCTCTTTGAGAAAATCACAAAAAATATATACTGGAGTTGATTCTCCAGATGGTTCAACCCTGAAAGATGGGTTATTTATGTATAAAGACAAAATATGGGTTCCTAGTAAACTATGACAAGAAGTGATAACACGATAACACAATTTCACCACCACCCTTTAGCAAGATACAAGAGATTAGAGAAAATACTAGCATTCATTCAGCATTATTACTTATGGCCTGGAGCTAAATCACAAGTAGAAGCATATTGCAAAGCATGTGAATGGTGTGCTAGAATGAAACCTACTATGAAAGCACCTACTGGAACTTTGCAACCCCTGCCTATTATTTCTCTTGATTTCGCACTCTTTTGACTCTTTCACCTTATTGTAGTGTTTCTAGCTTATAGCGCTGTTCCTAACTGTCACCATTGGATTCACCATGGTTGACTTTCCTATTCTCCAACTTTTCTCGTTGTTCTAGGCCTTTGTGGCCGCTCTATACTCTTTCTTCGAGTTGTGATTACTTTTCCCACAATTGTGGCTGATTATGGCTACTAGTTATTCAGATATTTCCAAACATTACTTAAACCTTCGAGTCCACTGTTCTCCTTCTTCAGTTACTCACAGTGGACTCCAGGTCAGTAGCTCATTGTATTTCGCTCAATATCATCTTCAGTTACTTAGCTCATACCCCTACATACCCCCAGCTGATCATATATGCACTTATATGCCATCTATATATATAGTATTCCTATCTTCTCATGTCTGCTTGGATATGCTCACAAATGCTCACACCATATGCTAGATAATGATACCAAATGTTCATTTCTGATTGAAAGAGTACATACAAATCTGGTTACTATATAATGCACCATCTGGGTACCCATACAAAGTGAAACTGAATCTATCCTATGAGTGGGCGATAAGGAGTACATGAGGCATCAGGGAGAATGATGAAGAATGTTTGGGAACTTGGGAGAAGCAATGAATGAGTAATCCATAGTGAGAAGGATGAGTCAGGAAGCTGCGGATGATATGTATCTTTGATAAGAGATATTGGAGGCAATGAGATAGAAGTCAGGAGACCGGGAGTACTGGGAGATCAAGATAAGATAATAAGGAGAGCTGGAAGTACTGGGAGACTGAGGAGAGACATGGAGTGAAGAGGCAAAGGAACTGAGTGAAGCGAAGAGACAGAGGGATAAGAGAGGACAAGATAGTGGGAGGAGGGAGACATGGGTGTATGTGCGAGGTATCTGTGAGGAGAGTGGAGAAAGCTTTGAGACTACTAGGATGTGGCAGTTTCAGGGTTCGGGAGCTGCAGAGTGAGAGAAAAAGATAGTGGTATCACAGTGAATCGTAACAGAGTAACTGAAGAAGCAGAACAGTGGACTTGAAGATTAAAGCAATATTTGGAAATATCTGAATAACTAGCAGCTACGTTGACCATGGTGATGTTTAGCAAGAGCACTCTAAGCAAGAAATACTATAATAAAGGGCTAACATCACTTGCTGAGACCATCACATGTAGTCGTTGGCACCTGTAAGCTCGCAGATATGGTCATACTTTCCCATGGTTGTATTTAATGTTTAGACTTTGCTGGATTGTGCTCTGTCTGATTAGAGCACGGGGCTCATAATCTGTATGAGTCTAAATGAATAATGACTAGGTAGAAATGAGCAAATGATAATGACAAGATGAAAACAATATGTCATACCTCAGTGACCATGAAAAGTGTGAAAACACAATGTGGACTCTCATACTTAAGTAACTAGAAAAGAGAGATAGCAGCAGACCAAGATAGCAGCCAAACAATAGTGGCAGACAAATATAGTAGCCAACTGATGCAAAAGGAAAAAAGAAAGTCTGCAAAAGAAAGTCTACATCTGTATCTAATATCTAACACAGATCACTTACTTGATCTCCCAGAAACATTTATCTTTGCAATATCAAATCTTTTGCTAAATATCTCAAATATCTCTGAAGAGTCCTTGAAATTTTGCATTCTTTCCCATTGTCCTCCAGACATATCCAAAATGGAAAGATAATACCAATCCCCTGCCCAGTAAGACAATATCCTGGATATTAATAGCCCTTGAACTTGTAGCATTGACATAGTCACAGTAGACTCTAGGTCAGTAGCTCATTGTACTTTGCTCAATATCATCTTTAGTTACTCACAGTGAACTCTAGCATGCTCGCTAAGTCCCTTATCCACAATTAGCTCGCACTGCTAAGCTTTCTATGCTTATCAAGATGGATCTCATAATGGTTGTAATTGGAAACAAAGATGTGTGTGAACTATTTTAAACTCAGACATGGTTCTAATATGTATATGTTTGTTTGTATGACCAAACATAACCAAATAACACTTGATTTCAATGTCATGAGCAAAAGTTACAAAACTATTACAATGGTAGAAATAGATGTATCTTTGCAGTATGTAAGCAAAATCACATGACCCTGGGGACGAAATTGTAACCAAGGGTTTGTACTTTATTTGTTCCCACAAAGAAAAGTGAAATTCCCACAATTAATTATGGGGTACTTTGTACTCTGGTTTAGGGTTAGGCATTGTAACAGTTTTGCACCTCACTGTAAGTTATGGTCAAGGAGCTAGCCCATAGAGCACCAGTGGACTGATCTGAATGGCTCCTAGGTTTTGGACTTGGTCTTTGAGGTAGAGCTTGATGAGGCACTAAGAGCTTTCCAAGCTTATGATCCTCAATTGATTGTGACAAGATGGATGGATTTGATGGATTTGATAAGGCAAAGATGAGCAAATCAACCTCAGTTATTGTATGAGACTGGTGCTCTTTGCTACCACTCAGCTTCTCAAAAGAGTCCATGGATCTTCAATTCAGAGACCTTGGCTTCAAAAGCAAGCAAATCAACAGATGTGTTCTCACTGCCAACAGAGACTTAGAAGAATGTGAAAGCAAGCCATATATTACTGAAACACCAAGTTATCAAAATTCTTGGATTTAGTAGAGAATACTGTAGAAATTTCCTGGATGATAAAGAGCTCACTCCAAGCGCTTCAGTGTGGGACTTTTACAATCAACAATTGCATAGGAGCATTCCACCCACTTACAGTTTCTTCAAGATTCATACTCAAAGTCAAAATCCAAATGGAGTTTAACCATAAAGCGAAATCCATCAAGGTCATGACATCTAGAACATGGACATCTGAAGCATGGAGGCTTGTGTCCTACCCAGGACTCCTATGCAACTATATATGCCCTATCACGACTGCTCTGGAATGGAGACATATATCATGGGTAATGTAGGAGCCAAGATGTGAGCTGTTATGTGCCCTAAATGGAATACCTGCCGATCTTCCTTATCAAAACTATGGGAGTGCATAGATCATGTATCCATTGCCTGATGAAGAGTTCACTCATGCAGACATAGCTACTATCTGTCTGGAGACAAGTGATATAATGTAAGTCTACTGAACTCCTTCATAGAATCTGATCCCATCCTTATTTTAAATATAGGTTTCAACCTCCAGGTGTGCTACACACCACCACCCTCCATCTTTACTAGAGTGTACTTCTTTAATTACCAAACAATGCACTTGTCATGTGTGGTAATAATGTTCATGAAAAAGACTGATAACAAGGGGACTCTAACAAATGACCATTGCCCTAGTTTCAAGTGTACACTGTGGCAAATGATGATTGCACTGCAGTATTGATTCAAACCTTGTAGGTTTTAAATAATTAGGCTACATTATGTCTAACACCCAGAGTGACAGAAAATATAGGGAAATAGCTTTTGTCTGATGATTCTAGAGTATAAAACACCAGAAAATATCATAGTAAAGATGCAGAATCCACACACTGATAAGGAGTGAGAAGATCTGGCATTTGAGAAAGAATGCACCAACTGCCTTCTGGACTCAGTAAGGAAGATGCTGAGAAATTTGTGAATGCACAGAGTGCATATTATTTACCAGATGACAAGCTTATAGTGCTTCTGGAATCAGAAGAGAGGAAGCTAGATCTCATTTTTCCCAATCTTGGCTAATACATGTCATATAATTTAATAAATAAAATATATTTTTTGTCAATTTTAATTGTGTCTAGTAGAATAGACATCCAGTAAGGTCAACAAAACAATAAGTAACTTGGGAAATATCAACTGGCATCAGTGGCTTAAATCTTGCTTATCTCTGATCTGAATGAAGGTTCTGATATCTTCTGCAGAAAAACAAATAGTCCATCTAATCATTTAGATCTGTTGTTAATGTATTGTGGGGTAACATATACCATGGTATGAGAGATAATGTAGAATTTTTTTAATGTTAAATTTAGCAGTCTGTATTCTGTGACTCTGAGTAAGGGGGTTACAACATATAAAATAGTGCTACTTGAAAATAAGCAATGTTCACAACGTAGGAAATAAATGGCTCTGAAACTTTAAGCTTGGCAAGATTCTTGCTGCATGATTAGTGTATGTAATCCATATGGGTATGGATATGGGTTAGCATTTGCTGACTTGTGTTATCCATGAGCATGCCATGCTATGGATCATTGTTGTTGTTTGATATGCATTGTCACCAGCATATCATTCACCACATGGCATTGTGAGCACGCCATGCTGTGTGTTGTAGTGCCATCATGTTGTTATCATGTCATGCATTGTAGTGCTCTTCCTAACTGTCACCATTAGGGGTGTGAGCTATGTAAGATAGAGGGGGACTTAGGGAGCATACTAGAGTCCACTAGAGTCCACTGTGAGTAACCAGAGAAGTAGAACAGGTAATGTTTGGAAATATCTGAATAACCAGCAGCCACAATTAACCACAAAGGCCTCGAACAACAAGGAAAGTTGGGGAATAGGAAAGTCAATCAAGGGGAATCCAATGGTGATGATTAGAAAGTGTGTTATAAGCAAGAACCACTACAATAAGGTAAAAGCATGAAAAAAGTGTGAAATGAATAGAAATAACATCATGTTATAGCAAACACTATCAAGAATGACTAGAAAGTCATCAGTGAGGGTATGCCCATGATAATACATAGTATCTTGAAGCAAGCCCTTTACCAACATCCAACTCACATTCATACATTGACTTACGATTGTGATCTGTAGATAATCGTGATTTTTCCCTATGTGGTCCATTAATGCCTAATCTAACTTTTTGCACAATGCATTTGCACACTGCTATCCTCATGAGGCAATCTCAAGGTCAATTTTGACATTTTTTTCAATACTACAATCAAGAACAAAGAAATCAAGGGCAAATCCTGATTTTCTTTTGGGCCTCTATCTATATTACCACATCTCAGCATGTGGAATCCAGGTTTAAGTTGATGAGTATGTTACAATTTGCCCCTATTGTTTTTCTTTTCTTCAACTTATTTCACTTGTCTCACCTTTGTCATGTATCTTTACTAATCCATAGCTTCTGACACATTCCATACTGCAGATTACTCATCTCTACTATGGATTACATATCCGCTTTGTCATCTCTTCATTATTGTTCCATTCTTAGCTGTATACTTACTCATCCACAGTCATTCTGACTCATCTACTGCTGCAGATTACACACTTCCCTTCCATCGTGTTCTACGATGTTCCATCTACTTAGTTATCATCATTTCTCATTACATATATAAACCTCGTCAAGCTACTTGGATACTCTAAGCTAGATCTCCTCTGAATTCCCCAGTACTTGCATACTAGTCTAATCTAGCCCACCCTTGTAGCTACCTTGTGGAAAGATCTCTGAAAGCTCTCATCCTAAGTCCCCTATCAGCGATTAGCTCACACCCCTAAGCTTCCTACGCTTATCACATTACACTCTACCTCGAGTCCCATGTCCATCTATCATTTGATCATCAGGCTGCATGCAGTCCATGGAGCTTTGGAATGCCCTCAAGACTGGCTATGACAACCCATCTATCATATCTGCCTATACAGAGTTCAAGCAGCTCCATGCTCTCAATATCCTGAGAACAACCATCTATCTGGGGCTTTTGCTAAGCTTCATGCATACTACACCACCCTCCATGAACTCAATCAATCATGAGATTCCAGAGAAGATCCAGGTAATGGTCACTCTCTCAAAGGTTCCAAAATATGCTAACTTCACGGCTCAGCTGTTGATTGAGGAATAGCAAGGCCAGTGAGAGCAACATGCCCACTCTGTCTCATCTATCAAACAGAAGACTGCAGCTGCCTGGCAACATACATGGTTCCAGGTGTAAGCCCAACAACAACTTGCACAAGAATGCTAGCCACAAGGCTAACAAAATCTCTGCAGTCAAATGCAAAGGTGATAAGGATCCTGCCTTTAAAAAAGAAACATGATCAGAGAAAAAAGGCTAAGGAAGGCGACAAGAAACCTGGCTACTCTAGTAGTGACTCCAATGACAGGGTTAGTGCCATGTAAAGACAGGGCCGAGGCCTGCTTCACATCCAGCAACTTCTCCTGCCTCCCGTTGTCATCAACCTCACCTTCTTTGAGTTCTCCGCTCCTGTTTACAATGTCTGGCAGACCTTGCAAGCATATACCCAGTGTTGCCCACTATGGCCCACTAGCATTCCCTCAAACTGCCACCACCATTTCACCCAGTTGCAAGATGGACATCGCTCCCACTCTGCAGACAGTGTGCCACCTGGAGCCCATCACAAATCACTGTTCCAATTAATCCGACAGACTTGTATCCTCCTCCCACCACTCCCTTATCGACTATCTTGGGGATGTGAAGAAGATTGCCATTGCCAACACCACAGCTTTAATGAAAGTGGATGACAATGATACCATCTCACTGGGTGACATTAAAGTACACACAATAAGTACATCTCTGATTTCTTTGATCAGAGCACAAGTGCAGATATTTGGTATACTCCACCATTTCTTTGCCCCACATATACTAATGCTACTGTGTGCACAATGTCACAGATGCATGAATTACATGCTCTATACATGTTTGTAGTAGATACAAATAAATATATGGCAAAACCCCTCGACTTTGACTTGAGGCAATACCTTGGTCAACAAATCTGCAGGCATCTGCTCAGTAGGAACGAAAATGGGTGAGATGATATCCTTGTCAACCATAGCTCGTAGCCAAAACCAACAAAAGTGTTATTTCTGTTGATTTCGCACTCTTTTGACTCCTTCACCTGATTGTAGTGTTTCTAGCTTATATGTTTTGGCAGACCAGTTTCTTGCTTAGTATCTCCTTAGTACTTAATTAGTGTGTTTTGTTATACTTTGATAGTATCTGGTTAGTGTGATTGCTGTATATAGTTACTATTTGGTTGTGTTTGGTTAGTGTATGATTGATTGTTGCTTGGTTAGTATTTGGTTAGTGTGCTTTGTGCTTGGTTAGTATCCAGTTAGTGAACTTAATGCTTGGTTAGTATCTGGTTAGAGACCTTAATGCTTGGTTAGTGAGGTTAGTTAGTGCTTGGTTACTAAGCGCCTGGTTAGTTCTTGGTCAGTGCCTGGTTAGTGCTTGGATAGTGTCTGGTTAGTGTGCTTGGTTATGCTTGATAGTGCTTAGTTAGTGAGCTTGATGCTTGGTTAGTGTCTAGTTAATGTGCTTGGTTATGCTTGGTTAGTGTCTAGTTAGTGTGCTATGCCTGCATGCTTCAAAGTATTTAAGTTATTTATGTAATGTTTAGTTATCTATGTTGTGCTTGGTTAGTTGGACTTAGTAGTTTTGAAGAGTGGATGCTGATGTAAGTTAAAGTTCCCACACTTGATTCTCAAATAAGCGGACAAGTATGCTATCTATATATGGTTATTTTTGTTTATTTGTATCACCACATTATATAAACAACACATGTGCGAGTTGTTTTCCTACAGCCTCTGTCTTCTTGATTTGCACCATCTCCACTCATCACTCACTTACCACTCATTACTTATCACTTACCACTTACCATTTATATCACATTACTTACTATCTACCATCTGCCACTTATCTCTTTACCATTCACCACTTATTTACTGGTCTGTTTATCAAGTAACTGGATGTACTAGTGTGACTGACATGTTACTGACTTATTCTTTCAAGTTTCTTGTTATGGTCATGGTACAGATATCTTTTGAAAGTAAGTTTCTTTATTTGCACTTTAATTTGTTACTGACTTGTATTCCTGTTATATAGATGTATGACACATGGTAAGATTATATTCATTTTGCTTTACGTCCATAGTATATATACATAGTCTTGATTGTAATTAGGATTTGATATAAATACATGATGATTCATTTGACAATTTTGATATAATCTGAAGCAGTCTGGAAAGATGTAGATATGGACAGTCCTGTATAATTTATATAGCCTATATGATGCTATACAGATCTGTCTAGACTAATTCTTCTTAGGTCTATATCAAGCTGTATAGGGCTGTGTCTGCTGTACAATCCTATACAGGCCTATACAAAAGAGATATATCTGTACACCTGTAGAATCCTGGATGGATTGAACAGGCCTGGACAGCTCTGTATAACCACATGTAGTTTGCTGATGCACTTCTACCATTGCTTCACTGTGGACTACTCAGCCCTTGCCCGACCCTTGATAGACATCACCAAGAAGAATGCACCTTGGTTGTGGTCCCCTGCCTGCAAAAATGCCATTGTCATGCTCAAATGCATATTTCTATCCAAACCTTCCTGACCTCTCCACTTCCTTTGCCATTGCTACTGATACTTCTAAGTATGCCTCGGGAGCTATCCTTCTCCAGACTGATACCAATGGTGATTGGCACTCCTGCTCCTACCTCTCTCAGTCATTCTCATCATCAGAACACAACTAAGATATCTATGATTGTGAACTCCTTGCTATCATCCAAGCCCTGAAGTCATGGCACTACTACCTTCACAGCTCTCCATTCCCTGTCCAGGTCTTCACTGACCACAAGAACCACATGTACTTACATCAGGCACAATACCTAAACTGCCGATACATCAGCAAATTCATCCTAGGCTATACAGAGCTGGATAGACTTTACAGCACTCCAGATTCCACATGAAGGTACCTACCAATGCAGATTCTCACAGACATGGCAAGGAGTGTATACCTTGATTGAATTAGGACCCTACTTAGAGCCCATTTACCTACACAGACCTGTGTACTTCTCTGAAAATGAGTTAAAAATATAGTAAAATCACTATATTGAGCAACTGGGATCAACATTGCACAAATCAAGCAAATAACAGATGGAGAAATCACCTGATTCATCTAAAACTACCCGAAAGCAAGAACAAATGGAGAAATGCCTCAATTAGTCTAAAACCACCCAAAAATCACTTCTGTATGCAATTATGTGGCCCGCTTGGTGTAACATTCTGATCTCAGGGTCAATACTCACTGATAAGATATTGCAGTTTATCACATGCCTGCCACTGGATACCCAGCTGATTCATAGTTCCTTGGTATTTGCAGCATGCTTCACGACTTGATCAACTTGATGTTGCATATCTAGATAACTGGGGGAAATCTTCAAGTAAATGATGTACTCAAACTGGCCATCTTGTCAAGTGCCAGTTTGAGTGTAGTCATCGAGGGCAGCTCAAAGCTGTAAGGAAGATGTGAATAATATGGAATGGATGGAAAAATGATAAGAAGACAAGCAAGGAGAAGAAAGTCATATTGCAGTCGCCATAAGGCATACAGCAATCTTGGGAACTTCTTGCAAAAAAACTTCAGGAACTGCTGAGTGGAGCGGCAAGGAAGAATTAAAAAAACCTGCAATGAGAGCAGTCAATGCCAGATGTGCCA
>JBBPPG010000538.1:0-21313 GCA_038091855.1 Leccinellum luteum
TCAGTACTATGCTTCCTGCCGAAAGTCCAAAGGGGTCTGAAGAGTCTTGTCTGCTCGAATCACCTGTGCCACATCCACGCCTTGTTCAGTCTCGCTTTTTGTCTGCCAAGATCTTATTTCCTGGTAGACAATCCCTCATGTCTTGTACCTCGTCTCAGTCTTGTCTCGTTGTAGTGTATAAGTAGAGGACGAGTCCTCGCTGTATTCCATAGTTTCAGTATTCGACTTCACTCACTTTCATTACGATCCTTTTTAGGTTGTCATTTGCAAGGACCTGACAACAAGGCTCCACAGAGGAAATCTGACATCCTGCTGAGCCTCAGAAAGACATCCGGACCCTCTGATGAGGCTCATCAGTGGTCCATGTGAAGTTCACGTGAGGTGCAAATTGACCACGTGGGGTCAATCACATGGCAGTGCTGCCTACCCTCAGCACTCACCATCACCCACCCACTGACCTGAGAGCATTACCAAACTCGGACATGTTTGATTTCCAAAATAGAAATCTCTCTAATATGTTTTTCTTTTGCTTTTCCTCTGCTTTCTCCTTAACTCCATATATATCTGTGTGTAGCTACATTGTATACATTGTAATACATTGTTTGAGCGCTTTTTTTGTATCCAGAAACATTGCAACCAAGCAGTAATGAATATTTATTCCTGGAGCCTTTAGGATTCCAGGTTTATGGATGGCGCCTTGTCTGTCTGCAATTTTTTGCCCTATTAGGAAATAGCTTATTAGTCACCCTGATTTGGGGCTCGCTTGAGAAATGGCTTAGTCATGTTTTGCGTGCTACGTCGCCAACCTCTTATCGGTCACCATTCTCTTCGCTCAGTTGTTGTCATCCACATAAAAAATCACCCTGTGTAGTGAATAATATGCTCATTTCCAGGATTTCCGCTGACTGAGAACACAGTTGAACTACCCAATGGCATATGTCTCACTGTTTTGTTTGTCGCACTCAGGCAAGTTTTCAATTTTGAGGGAATTCATTCCCAGCAGATTGATCATGGATCGTTATATCCACTCAGTCCCCGAATGTCAGTTTTTGTCCCAAATATTGCAGATTTTGTTGTGGAGTGTCTGTTTTTGACCCACAAATAACTTGCAATGTTATGTACTGCTCACTGGGTCTCTGTTAGCGTGCACGATAAGCTTGCTTTGCTTCGAGATACTCTCCATGTCCATGAACCTGATCGTTTTTGTTCGCCATTGATCTTGGAATTTCAGGTGTGCATTGTGACTTGGACGTTTATTGCCTGGTGTGCAATAAAGAGTGCCAAGGGGTGCTGATGCTTTGCATGCTCGATGGTGCTCGGATGTGAACAAATTGGAACAGGCTCCATGGCATCGATTAAATTGGCATGTGCAGTGGCATTGTGGACAACAAGATGTATCTGATGCGTCCTTCACGTGCAGCGTTGATTTGGATGTTTCAGATGTTGCCGTTCAAGATGGTGTTTTTCCTGATAAATATAGCTGGGAGGAGAATCTGGCAATCATTGCAGATTGGCAAAAAGACGCCTCTCAAGAGGCAAATCGGATCATTGTCTGTGTGGTGTGCGTGTTTGCTTGCCGTCTGGGTGAGATTGAGGTTCTTGCATGCCATCAGTTCAATGGTTGACACTGAGCGACAGAAGGACATACAATTGTAGTATGGTCATTGCAAGTGTAGTTTATTAACTCGTGGTGTAGTCTGTTGACCCTCCCGTCTATGTATGCCACAGTGGGGCACCAATATATCCGACTCATCAACTTCCTGCACTTCTACACCAATGCTCAGCAGGACACAATGTGGCATGACACCACAGCAACAATCCAATGACCACATGCCGGGTGCCATGTCATCACATATCAAAATGCGGGACAACATGCAGTACCATGCCAGCATGCCCATCTCTCTCCCTCTCCCTCCCTCTTTTACCCTACACCTGCCCCAGATCTCATCTACAATGTCTCCACTCTGGTGCCAGTGGAACCATGATGCGACAAGACAACTGCACAACAGTGCAACCTGACAACGACAACAGGTTCATCAGCGCCCACGGTGCACCAATGAGGATTCCATGTGACAATGACAGCATCAAATGTGACAGGGTGGGTACCCATGTCTCTCCCTCTCCCTCAGGCTCTCTCATGTGAAGGCGATGAGCCTGCCTGCCTGCCTCTCCCTTCCCCACCCTATGCCAGATCTTGCATGCCACTAGCACACCCCCACGTCACAGTGAGGACGCCACACGATGAGCACCAACACAATGATGACGGACATGATGACAGCGCAGCAGCATGCCAGCTTGCCCACCTCTCCCTCTCCCTTGCCCACCTTACACCCGTCAATGACGACAACGCAACAAGCACGCAATGACGATGCCATAATGACAACAAAGACCCTATTAGTGTTTAAAAGTCCGGTCCTAAGACCAATGAAAAACCATAACTGAACTGGAACTGGACCGCAAAAGACTGAACCAATTGTCCAGTCCAGTCTGGTCTTTTTAATTTTGAGACTTTCGAAAAACCAATACAAACCAGTCATAACGGGTCTTAACTGCTTAGTGGTGTTAGCCCCTATGGGATAGGATATTGACCGAATTTCCCTGATTTTTGCATATTTTTACGATTTTGTCCGAGCGAGGTATGTTAATTCTACAAAATACCTTCTCCAAAATGAGTGATTACTTGGAATTGGGCATATCTCGACCGTGTGTGAACGGGATTACATAAATCTTGGCGAAAATGGACGCCAAGAGTATTGGCTAGACTCGGTACAGCCACTACCAAGCGTGATTCACATGGTAATATATTCTCCGAAATGGATTTCTAAGTAGTTAATCTCGAGAAATGACATGCACTTTTAAAATGGTCATATCTCGATGACCCCTGAGCCGATTTACATAACAAAAATATAGCGCGGATGCCGGGAATCCATAGCATTTTTCATAACCTTGGATGACCGGTTACAAACCGTAACCAGACCGACAAAAACCGCAAAAAGACCAATTTGCAGTTTTTGGTCAGTCTTGGTCTGGTTTTTCCAAATCAGGAAATTCCCAGGACCGGTTACAGTCTCAGTCTTGCCCAAATAAGGCAAAAGACCAGACCGGACTAGACTTTAAAACACTAGACCTTATAATGCGATGATGGTGCAATGCCGACTGACAACACAACAAGGACATGACGACAAACATGACTTTGACCTGGCATGCCGACTCTCTCTCTCTCCCTCCCTATGCCCAACCCAGATCTCATTTGTCATGACAATGCGATCATGACATGATAGCAAGTCCAATAAATCCAACCACATCATGTGGGTATACTGTATGTGGGTATGGGTCTGATTGCAGATCACAAGATCATGGCCTGTGCCTGTACCCAGTGCATACCTGCATTCGACAGTCAGACCCATGCTCTTCCCAAGATTCAGTGCACTGTGTAATGAATGTTAGTGCCATCAGAGAGGCTGTGATGAGCCCACACGGCCTGCTAACATATTAGCTCGTCTATTGAGCTTCTGCTTCATGCGAAGTAGGATAGTAGATAATGTAGGGGAGATCATAAGTCCATTACAAACTTTCACATAATGTAGGGGAAATTACAAGACCAATTACTCAGTACTCAAAAAACCCTTTCCATACTAACCCAGATGGCAGTGCGTGGAATGCACTGCCAAACACTGCAGGAATTTCACTTAGCTTTGGTGGGGGTATAAATAGTACATACTCTCAGCTACATACTTGCTCTCTAGATTATGTGATTCGGTTCACAGGCTATGAAGATATAGGCAAATTAAAATGGTAATATCATAGAAAGGGTTTTTGAGCTTTTGTGTATTTGAACATTATCAGTACTTGATATAGCCTTCTTTAGCTTTAAGCACTGCCTAAACCCTCCTAGGCATACTTTCAATCAACTTCTGACACCCCTCAACTGGTATCCTATCTCATTTCACTTGAACTCTTTCACACAATTCATGAATTCCACTAGGAGGACTTTTATGTTGTGCAAGCCTTGTGAGGAGTTGTTCAAACATATGAATGCATGGGAAATTCCTCCACAACTTAGAAGACTTGCAAAACATATCAAAAAACTTGACACCATGGCTTCCACAAGACTTCCAGTGCCATTATAAATAGCAGATCATATATGCAGCACATCCTGTAAACTATGTATACCATGTGCCTAGTTTATTCTATCTGTAAAACATCACAATTGCGAAAATGTATCTTTAGTGTCAATAGTGATATATATCTATATTGAACTGAGATGTAGACCAATTCAATCCATTTTTGCAATTGTGATGTTTTATAGATAGAATCGACTAGATAAGTTGTGGGAGAATTTCCCATGCATTCATATGTTTGAACAACTCCTCACACCTTTGATTACCATTCATAAAATCCAATAAAATAAGAAGGATTTGGTATCAATAGAATCAAGAGGTCTACGGAATTGCCCTGATAAAATAACTGTGATATCAGTCTACATATATTAATTACAAAAGTGGATGAAAAATGTTCTAAGGGATGTTTAAGACATTATGTGCAATGTAATATGTGGTAGAATATATATATACAGTATATATCCTCCCTCGGTGCCTACATACTTTAGGGTCAGCCTAACCACTAGTACAGAGTAGGGGAAGTGAAAAAGGGATCAGGAAGAGAATATGATGCAACATCATCAACTTTATTCCTGGTGATCTGTGCTTGTTATATGTTGTAGATACATATAAATACCCTCTGGGGACATATTATTCAGGGACATAACCTGCATATGTCAAAAAGTAGTTATGTTTTTCAGTTTTTTTCAATAAATATTCATTACTGCTTGGTGTAATGTTTTTGGGTACAAAAAAAGCGCTCAAATAATGTATTACAATGTATACAATGTAGCTACACACAGATGCATATGGAGTTAAGAAAAAAGCAGAGAAAAAGTGAAAGAAAAACATATTAGAGAGATTTCTATTTCGGAAATCAAACATGTCCGAGTTTGGTAATGCTCTCAGGTGGGAGGGCAGGCAGTTGCCCATGGGTATTATTATTATTACTAAAAAGGAAGCACCAGGGGAGGCTCATGAGCCACTAGATAGATGCGGAGAGGAGGATCTATTTTAGAAGCGGGAGGCCCAATACCTCAGAGGTCACATACTTGTAACATCGGAAATGGGCCTTTTAGGTCTCTATTGGTGCTGAAGAGGTGCTGCCTTAGGTGAACACACGAACTTTTTATTATTTTTGGAATTTGTTTTTTTGTTAGCAACTGCCACGCTCCTTGCCGACCAGAATGGTCAGAATGATACAGAATTTCAGAAAGTCTTGGAAAGAGAATATAGTAATCTCTGAAGGCTTATCGGATGGTTACTATGTATGTATACAGCTACTTAAGAGCATAGTAATACAGGCGTATATATTACAAAAACAGACAAATGTTTGAGAGGTTGAAAGAACCAATGTAGCTTGGAATCGAAAACAGCCTCCATCACATGTACAAGAATCTGCCGGAAATGAAATTGGTAACATACGACGAGACTGCCGCTATAGTTAACATGCATTCTGTTGCATATAACATTGATGAAAGGCCTGATGACAGTTGAACAAAAGTTGTATATACCCTTAAATATTTAGATAATGAATACTGTTCTGTACTTCACACAGGTGTGCACAGTACGTTATTGACTGTGAGGATGGTGCAAAATCCTTAATATGTATCATTATTAGCAGTGTATGCTATGAAGTAAGCAGCTAATTTAAATTCAGAACATAATAACGAATTGTAAAATGAATGATTGTTCTATGAAACATTTAATGTCTCTCGTTATATTAGAGTTGGGACTGGCATGAGTGCCGCTGCAATTCTATACCACACACAACCAAATCCCACATTTCAGTTATGGGGTTGGCACACGAGTCTCAGCCACATCCCAAGAACATTGGCTATAAGCATCCACCTGCATTCGGAAAGACAGGTAGTTGATCTTCCTGTGATCCAGAGCTCTAATAGCCTTATTATACTTTGCTGGAAAGTCAAGATGTTGAACTAGCTAGCCTCACTTGAAAATCTGCTCACAAACACCGCTGTACTGCTGACCTGATTTCCCATATGTGCAGAAATCTGTTGTGTCTTGTGGTTTTTTTGCCCAATGGTCTTGTTTGCAGGCATCAACAGCCATGGATTCATCCCAGGAAACTCTCATCCCTGTTGTGTTGGTTTTTTACAAGCCATCGATGCCTTAGTCGCATACTCGCATGACAGGAATGACAATATACCCCGCAAGCAAATGGGAGGAGACCTGCAGAGGATTGTTTGTTGCATCCAAAACCTTACTCAGGAAACACTGCAATGTTCTCCCTCTGCTGGCTCTGCTGTCAATGATCAGCTGGAGAACTGGCTATCTAGCAAAGAGCCCCAAACATGCTTAATGCATTTCAAGAAATGGAACTATTGACCCAGTCAAGCTCGAGGGGCGTCATGTTGACACTGCACAATCTTTTTCGCTCTGAAGCAAAGTTTCAGCAGGTTATTCAAATTTTTAGCAACACAGGGTCTACTTCTATTTCTTGCTCAACACAAATATCTGGTGGGAGTTTTGGAATGCTGCTCTGACAGTGATTCTGACCTCACTGGTTTTGCTATGTATTCATAGGAACCACGACCTCACTACCAAACATGATTATGTTGATCAGAACACAAATGCAGTTGAATGATCCTGAAAAAAAAAAGATCTCGGAAATGGATCGGACATTCACCATTATATCTTATCTTGATGCTGCATTCTTGAAAAAGCTCGTTGTGGGCAGAGACATAGTTGAATAAAATATTGGGGTGGCTTGACACATGGACTATACAGAAACACAAGAAGACATGCTTGAATTGTGACAAATGGACACTTACACGTGGCTGCCTGACACCAATGAACATGGAGATGTTGCAATGATACACTCTTGTGGATACACAGAAAATGTGCGAACTTTACAATACATGCTACATCTTTTCTTTCTCTTAACATTGGCACAGCTTTAGCTAGGCCTGGGAAATCAGTGTTAGCATGTGTTTTCATTCTATTTATTCAGGGCTACATGCTCATTCCTATGACAGTGCTTCTGTGATCGATGGCATTCAAAATACAATACTATTGTGATTTCAAGAGTGGACACTCTACTGTTGCTGCAGAGGTGATGCATTCACTCCTTTCTCAGCTATTGCAAGAGCTTAGCTATTTTGGTCTGGAGCCTGGAAACGTTCTTGAGATTCTAGCCAAAGAGAAGAGACAGCAACGTTTGATTCTCTGTAGCGCCAAGCAGCTTGCTTCTCTAGTGTGTCGCTGTGTGGAACAATTGCCACAGCAACCTATGCTATTGTGGATACACTCAACAAGTGTGAAAACATAGAGAATGTCTTGGACTCTCTATTAGTTTTGAATGAAAATGTAGTGTGGCTGTTCGTGATCAGCCGACCTCTTCATGTGATCAAGAACAAGTTTTCTTATCTACCGTGGCTTTCATTGAAACATATGTCAAAAATAAGCATCTGCCTATATCAGACTGCATGTCAAGAGGGAGGTTGATTCCCATCGACGGTTCAGGGTTGCTGGGTTTAGGTTGAAGGAGGAGATTATTGACACCTTGTGTAGCAAAGCAGATGAAACGTAAGCACTTTTATCATTTCATATATTATGTGACATATTTTCTGTGCCATCCAGGTTCCATTGGAAATTGAATGTCAACTAAAGACTCTCAAATGATGTTTCACCACCATAAACATTCGAAAGGTCCTTGATGTCTAGGGGCAACATATGAACAAGTCCTCGTCTTGATCAGAAAAGAAGAGTGGAGTGGGTTGCAATTTCACAATGTGTTCTTATATAGCTTATCACTGCACTTAGACTATTACAACTATGCCAGATCGTCAAGACACTTTCGATTGATGTTGACCGGTGAACATTGAACCCTGAAGCTGCACCAATCCATGGATAGGCATTGCTGCCATTTTGCTGGACTCATTAGGCAGTCTTGTGATGCATTACAAAGAAACAGATATTGTTAAATTATCACACTTCAGTGTCAAGATACAATGAGATTCTGTCATGTCTGCTATTTGTCCTATTGAACACTTCTACACAGGAGTACCCTATGGAAAGTTTTGCGCAGGAGAATCACATAGACCATATATGAGCAAGACACTCATGTGCAAGTAACGTGGCAGTGCATGAGTTATGTTTCAGCCTATCTCAAGTTCAGTCGAGATGTGTCCTTTGATGGTGAGAAATCATTCATTCATTATCTATTGGTATTAAATAAATCTTGTATCTTTAGAGCCCCATTCCTCACCTATGTGGCAGATGACTTGTTTTAGGATGCTTGTTGCAGTTGGATATGATCCGAACATTACAAATCCATCTAGTTAAATATCTCTTGATGATGTTGTGGTGGCCAAGGGATACATTTCTATTGTCAAGCATCTTCCTTCACTCAATATACCACCATCATCAAATATTTTCCTCACTGCATGTAGTACTAGATCATATGAATGTTCAATCCACCTCCTGACTATGATTAGAACCCTCCTTAACCACGGCACAGACTCAAATGCAACCATGCCCGACAGAGGCAGTGCTCTGCCCCTTGTACTGGTGGCGAACAGTTCGCAGTGGAAAGAAAATGGTCTTCAATCAGTGGTCAAGGTTCTCATATGTGGCTATTGAGTGTGATCCCTCTGCACGTGATACCAAAGGTGGAATACTTGCTCTTACGGGGTACACCACTACCACCTGACATATTACTCTATCATATGTCTTACTCCTATGAGATTGGCATGACACATGCAAATCAGTTTCTGATCAAAAAGGGAGCAGATGTACATATCATTGGCCCAACTGGGGATGCTCCACTCCACTGTGCTATCATCTTTTCAGTTCACGAATAACCTTCTTTGCAGTTCGTGAAACTCTTGATTGCTGCTGGGAGTGATCCATGCACAGTCAACGAGGCTCACGAAACACCCATGTATAAGGTGGCAGCTCAAGGGTACATCTTCGTCATGGACTACTTGCTCTCGCTTGATGAAACACTCCCTCAGGATATTCTATTCCCTCCCTTCTTAGCTGCTTGCCAAGATATGTTATCTCAGCTCGATCGGTATCAACGATGTGGGTTAGGGAACCATTTTGGTTGTGGAATAAATCCTTCATTCTTTGAGAAGCTCCCGTGCCACTGCTCAATGCAAACGTGCATCTAACTCTCATTTTGTCGTCGAGATGCTTGATCTATCAATGAATGTGTGAGAATGATACCATTGTCATGGTTGCAACTCATTGTATACCTTTTCTGCATTTCTGACATAATGAGTTCCCTTTGCAGAAAATTTGGTCCCTTGATTTTCTGGCAGTATTTGGCTGACCAGAATAGTTTTGAAGTTGATGTCAGTGTTGATGAGTTTATACACATGATCAGAATGATATATATATGCAGGTGGGTGTGACAGCATGATGATTTTAGTGCTGCCAGTGCTTATCAATAAGCCGTGCCATTATTGCTACAAACATTGAAAAGTCAGCCCACATGAAATACATACCAAAAAAAAAGAGACACTATGTACATTTGAAGTGATTTATGAATATGGGTGAATTGTGTATAGTCAATATGAAGAGGATACAAGCATGCCATCAGCAGATGTTTGCAGTTCCGAGTAACTATTTATGTAATCACCGAAAGCAGTAAAAAGTTCCCTCAATCGCGTTTGCAGGGGAGTGACGATTTTGGCTGACAAAACCCTCCTCCTCAAAAGGAGTTGTGGACATGTACCATTGACACTCCACTTCTCACATACTATGTTTCTTGCACTCTGCTCTCTCTTCTCTCATGCATTTCAGACCTTTGTTAACCTATGCTGCCTATTCCCCCTACTCTCAAGAAAGGATGTGGGCAAAAAAGGGGTGAAATTTGGCAAGAATTCTTCCAGCAGTGGTCTCTAGAAAACCAGCTTATCGCACAAAACAAGTTACCAAAGGATAAACAGTAGCATGAGGCTCGAGAGAGGAATGCCCAGGCTTGTGTAGCGCCCGGTAAGCAACCATGTTTATTTGAGAGGATGATAACGGATTCTTCATGTACACTCCCGCCAGCCGTCAAAACTATTCAATCAAGTGGCGTAACTACCATGGAGCACAGCGGCGCTACGACTCATTTCAAAACCAATGGGATTTGTGCAGTGACTTTGATCCAGACGCTATGTTAGACCAATCTGAGGAGTCTGATAGCAATGAAGACAATCCTCCAATGCGCACAAAGTCACTCATGCCATATCCTTTGAATTCCCATGGCAGCCCTTATTCTTCCAAAAATCAGCCACCGGAACAAGACAGCACAGCAGCTGAAGCTGTGGTGCGATCCAGTAAACCCACACTGAACCAACCATCCCTCTCAGACCCTCTGGCACACACCCAAGCCAACATGTCCTGAAAACATACTTCGACTAAATCGTCCTCTGAGCTACAGGGACCAGGGGGCTTCAGACAGGATGCTTGCTTTTCATCCACAGTAGCCTCAGTCCAGGATACAGCAGTGCCATATGATCTCCCACAGAGAATACCAGAGCTCAGCCTCTGTGACCCTGGAGACAATGTGGGCGGTGATGTGAGCCTTTCCATGACCAACCTGTGATCACAAGAAAAAGTGCCCAACTCACTGTAGTCTGAGGGCTTGGTGGACCCCACAAATCACTGACATGTAGCCACACTACTCCGTTAACCTTTGCTTCGGTGGTTATTCTGATGCAAGCCACTTCCATGTAGGGTCCTGTGGCAGGCAATACCTCTCAGTTAGTACCTCAATCTGACTCGGAGGAGCACTGGAGTGCCTTAGTGACTAGGCTTTGGCTCAAGACTAGGGGGAACAGCTGGGACCAATGGCCACAGGTGCTCAAGTGTAATGAATACAGCGAAGAGATGAAGGCATTTTCCCTCCTGAATGCCTTCTCAGAAGTGCGCATGCTGTGGATTCCACCGGCATGCAAGTTTGCTGCAAGATTCTTGAACCACACAATCCAGTGCCTATGGATGGCTTCTATGTTCCTTAGATTGAAGAAAAGGCATCGCCTTGATGCCAGGCGACTAGCCCACTTTGCAGACAGACTAAGGAGCAAGTTTCTGACAGATGTTCTTCACAGGTGGTATCCGCCTGGAACCAAGCTTATGGATCCTATTTACCCCCTTCTGGAACGTGGGCAATTCCTTTCCCTGATGCTGAAGTATTTTCATAGAAGAATATGCTATATTTTACTTTGTGCACACTCAACTTGTATATTCTGTTGGAGTGTAAAATCAAGATATTGCACAGTCATTGCAGGAACAGGTGTTGGACAACTGTAGGTGATGACGATACCCAGGCCTGTCATCGCTGTGAAAGTTAACAAGAGTAACTCATTTAGTACCTTTGCTGCTGGACGGTGTGTGGGTTGGTCTGTTGGGTATCAGTTAAAGATGAATGGGGCACATAGCACAAGCAATTGGTCATCACTCTTTGTGATATTCTGGGATGCTAGTGGTCTCTCTTGGTCCCAAGCTAGAGCATAGCTTAAAGGCCCACCTGGCTGACCATTGAAGCAACCTTGAATTTTGGGGCTAACATGAACATGTCTCAGCTGGTCATAGTTCTGCAGTGGGATGCGGTGAGCGGGTCAGCACATCCGGTTACAGGTGCCATGGTCAGCAGTCCAGGGCTCCATAAAGGCTTTCTCGAACTCACCAGGACCCTCACAGGTTCAGTTGTCCCCAGGGAAAACACAATCAGTTTATCTCCAAGCTTACTCAGCAGCTCTCTGTACCAAAGGGATCTGGATGCAGGTATCAGATGTACAGGGAAGGGCTCGAAGCAAATGAGCATCAGTCTTGGAGTTGCCTCTTAACCTAGCACGTATGCAAATTTTTAAAAGGGACACTCACAAACTGTTTGTTAGCGCAGCAGGTTATAAAGATGCAGGAATCAGGTGTCAGTGAAGGAGGAAAGAAAAAAAATCTCACTTTTGCTGGAGGTAGAAATGAGACCCCCACTTTCGAATGTATGACTCGGTTTATTCTAATGCAACCTTTGAGGGTCCTGAATGCATTGAAGGAACTGATCCTGATGAGCCAAAGAAGAATGAGCAACAGATGGATAACCTCCAATGTGCATAGATCCAAGGGGTCTGAGGCATCCAATCTGTTGTGCATGCTGCAGCAATTATTTGACATTACAATGCAGCATCATCATGGTGATAGCCACTAGGAGATTCAAAGTCATAGTAAAGAAGAGTGTAGACACTAAGGTCCACAGTCTGTTTTGCAGTCACAGTCAGAGGTGTCATTGTCTTGAAAAAGATATTGTTTTCAGACTCAAACATATACTTGCTGAAATTTTTTTAGTCAGCAACAATCGATCTGGCCATCTAGATAGGCCCCATAGATATGGCTGGTTCTAGTATCTGGGGTGGTTTGTGCCGAGTTGAAAAACGTCACTATCAACTGCCAGTGTAGGTCTTGGTGTATGTGCTGTCACTTAATTGTTGCATATACTAAAAGGCTGACTTATATTTGTACCTATTTATGGGGAGTGTACGCTGTCACAGGGCTTGTTCAGAAACATTTCCCAGGCGTCCTAGCTAGGTAGCCATGATAGAGCAAGCAGACTTTTGAGACCAGCGACCACTTGTCTTTCATGGGATAGTTGTCGACCCACCAGGTGAATCAGAGCCATTGCACAACGTTCAAGGACTTCTGACCTCCCTGTATCCCCCAGCACATGTAGGCACTCTATTCATACAGTCTAGGCCACTCACTCACTTATAAGGGATTAGCGACTATTCACCAACATCCAGCTCTTAATGGGAAATGCATGCCTACCAAAGATTCGATGGGCGGTCAAACCAACTCTGGAGATGCTAAAGTCTCATCCCACTGCCGACGCTCTGCTGCTATTGGATACACACAGTGACCCAGAAACTGGTGACCAGGCGCAGTCTATAAGTTGTGATGGCCTCTTCAGGCCCGAGGTAATCGGATGACTGCTTAAGCCAGGTCTTGCATCATTACGTTGGGTGAGATATTTGGAAGAGACTGCCCTTGATCCTGGGAATCAAGGGGATGATTCTGATGTCATGCAGATCAGCATTTACTGTGAAGGAACACTTTCAGTTTGGCATTCTTCCAATTCTAGAAGGGTGAGCTTTATGGGGTAACTTAGGCATTATTCTGACTGAAGGTCATTAGTCATTACCTGGACTTCTTGGTGGGATTCACTGCCCATTCAGTCCAGCTGCTATACGTTTTTTCTTTTCTGTGCACCCTGATTCAAAAGGTTTATGTTTTCCACATGCCAATTAAACAGGTGCTGCAAGAGGTTGTCATCAACTTCCGAGGTCTGTTGGAATACACCTCAGTTGTGTTGATTGCAAAGACAAACAATGGTGCCTTGGTTAGTTGCCACTACATAGTGTCACTTTCTCAAGGAAGACTATGGGGCCTCGAGCATTTTTGTGGAAACAGGGAGTACAAGGCAGGGCTGAACATGATCAAATCAAACCTATCCACTCAGCACCACAACCAAAACTACGTACAATTCACCTGCCAGGAATGCAGGTGGAAGTCTCACTGGATTGTGCAACCGGACTTCTTGAAGCCAATATCCGATATGCAACGCCTGTTCGACCATGACTTTCCTCTCTTAGAAAATGATGAGAGGTACTCCTTATGGGCCTCCTGTGCCGATTCCATCCATTGAAACAGGCGGGTTGTGACCCAGCTTGCACCGGTATAGAGAGTTGGGACTCTCTGTGGAGGTATGTAGCCCCTGTAGGTCATTCGGAGCTCACCCACAACAGTCCGTCTCGCTGCAAGTTAGTCCGCGCCTGTCTGTCCCGTTCCATCAAGCGTCCGTGAACACGGTAAGTCGGTCCGTCCAATGGATGTTGGAACGGTAGTATTCCATTTCACTTTATTGCTACCGTACCTAGACCGGTCCATTCTAGACCGATCTATCTTTACATAATCTTTATGATTATTCATCGCTATCTCTGACAATGACATCATAGATAAGAGCACTTAATGCTATTGGATAGGGTCATCCATTACCCTATCTATTTCAAATATGATAAGAGATACTTACGCTATTGGCTAGTCATTCTTTATCTTTCTTCTAGAATGTTCCACACATATCACATGACCTTCTATGGAACATTCTATGACATTCTATACCACAATATGTACAAACATCTTGTGTAGTATATAAGGGCGTTGCCTCCGCTCTAAATCAATAGGCTCTTCTCTCCTAAGAACTACTACGTGGTTCGAAGTGCCCCTTAGCTTACAGCTCTAAGCTTCTCATATTGAGTAAGTCTCTACTCAGCTCAATCCCTTTATCACCCTCGCTGCGCTGTCAGGATCTACAGATCTCGATAGGTTATGAGCCCCGCCTTGACATAAAGGCTAGCTCGTCATTGGTACTCAGATGCCTAGCTCTGTCACGCACGAGGAGCTTTCCACTGTACTTCAGCGTCTTTCTCAGTTAGAGTTAAATTCTCGTCGTGCTGACGAGACCTTTCCTTCTGGTCACAGACCTCAAGAGACTCTACCTGGTAGGCGACTCTTTAACCCTTACGCCCCCGTCATTCCTCCGCTCCCTGCTTCATCCCGTGTCGGTCACATAGACCAACCTGCCTTCCAACCCTCACCGTCGACGTTCCCGACGAGGTGAGCCTCAGACTTTGCCCGCTATCTCCCTAGGCGGTCTCCGACCCCAGTACTCCCAGTCCTCAGGCCCTTTTGTGAGAGATTATCTCGACGACTCCTTGCAACTACTCTGCCCTCGTTGTTGAAGACCTGGTCTTAGTGGACAGTCCTGTAGAGGTTGCCCTTTTAAGTTTCCTAGGTTCCTCTACCTCGAATCCGACCTCTCCACGCGTCGCTCTCATCGTCCCTCTCACAGCGGCCCCTTCAGAGCTACTCCGCTTGTGGCAAATCGTCCTGCCACACCCTTCCGAAGTGCACCCGTACCTGGGCCTAGTAGTTCGGAATCATCCGATCCTGCTCCGCCGGTCATAGTCGCTCCGAGACCCTACCATCCCTACCGACGAATTATAGACCAGTTTCATAACTGGGAACAAACCGCAGAGTTTCAACTTATTAATAATCCACTACCTGGGTTACCGCCTCTTTTGGAGATCCTTCCATTCGTGAACACTGACCACCTCCTTTCTTCCGACTCCACCTCCGTTTCTTCTCCTTCTAGCCACTCAGTTCCCTTGCCGGTCCCACACCGAGTCCACATCCCTCCTGAACCAACACCTGCACCTCCATATTCTCCCGGTCCTAACCCCGATGCCTCGTTTGCTCCTCCCGTACGACCACAACGACGCCTCACCACTCCTGAACCCCTTTCGACACGTTCACCCGCTGTGGGTCAATGAGGAGACTCTCCTAATAGAGGCTGGAGAAGGGGTATTGTTAGAAGAGGACTGCGCTATTCGCCAGGGAATCCCGGACTTATTCCGCCCGTTCGAACCGACGCAAACGCTCCAGATCTGGTGGGCGCAGAAGCTTCCGTTCACTCGCCCGGCGGAGACGATTTTCGGCTACGACCGACTCGTTCTCCCTCTCTGCATTGAGCAACCGGAACTCCCCGCTCAACCGGAACCGCTCCCTTACACGAATGAGCGTTTTACGTTCGCGTTTCAGCACGAGTCCCTTTTTTCCATCTATTCGGCAATTGGCTATGCATTCCCCTCTCAATCTTACGACGACCCTCACGTTGCAGGTTGTATCATCCATGACCAAGGTTATGAGGTCCTTCGGGACTATTTTTTCCCGCGCCATTACGAGGACGTTCAATTACTTAAATATTCCCTTATCCCTAACCATGTTGCTTCTTTTCATGGTTCCGTACCTTGCATCAGCAAACTGGTATTTGTGATACAGTTGCTACAGGATTCTTCAGATGTCTACAGGATACTACAGTATTCCAGCCTCATACAGTCCTGTCCAGGACATATTGACTCAGCGACCATTTTGGAACATTGTGACTGTGACAGAAGTCACATGATTCCTGCCAATTAAAAACTTTTATTTCATTTGAGCAATGAGTTATTATATGGGCCCAATAATACTACTAATCATGAGCTACCGTTACAGTACACAAGTACTTAGTAAGGGACTTCATTATTTCACGTCGCGCACCTCGTGTCGCCGCCATCACGTACGTAGCAAACTGCATGACACGGTATCGTCTTGCTGTCTCGCCGTCGTCTTTCCGCATCCCTGTCCTCATCCCCCGTCCCGTCGTCATTCCCGCGTTGCCTGTTCGTCGGCGATGCGCTGTCTCGCTGTCGTTCCATCGTCGTCGTCTTTCCGTCCTGATCCCCCCCGTCCCGTCGTTACTCCCGCGTTGCCGGTCGACATCGTCACCGTCGTCGTGTCATCGTCCGCATCGACAGTTGTCGTCGCGTCGATGTCATGTCGTCGTTGTCGTTGTCGTTTTCCGTCCCCATTCCTCGTCAAGTCCCGCCCCATCCCCGTCTGCTCGTGATGTCACGTCGCTGGTGGGTGGGAGGGCATGCGCAGGACACAACGCAGTCATCACATGGCTTCCTCATGCCGTGGGGGTGCGCTGGCGGCGTGGACGGTGTGTGGCGGAAGGCGGGTCAGGGTGAAAGGCGGGGTGAGAGGGGTGAATGTATGAGTGAGTGAGTGTTAGTAGGCGGTAACGCACGTCGTCGTCGTCGTCACCGTCCATCTCCCCTCGGCCTCGTGTTGCCATCTCCCTCGTCCTCATCGCATAGCCTTCGTCCCTCGTCTCCCTCGTCGTCGCGTCGACGCGTGGTAGTGTTGCCAGCACGTGTCATTGTGTCAACGCGCTCGTCGTCATGTCCAACGCAACGCGCTGGTCCTGCGCTGGTCCGGGCGGCATGGATGAGGTCTGGCGTGGGTAGGTATGTATGTGTGTGTGTGTGTGTGTAAGAGAGAGAAAGGCGTAGAGATGGGTGAGGGACAGAGAGAAGGACGCACGAGTTCGCCGTTGTGTCGTCAGTCACGCCGTCATCGTCCTTCCCTTGTCTCCCTGTCGTCGCGTCGTCGTCATTGTCGGTCGACGTCGTTCTCGTTCTCGTCCGTCTCCATCGTGTCGACATCTGTCCGTCGATGTTGTCAATGTCGCATCGTCCTCGTCCTCGACCGTCTCCGTCGCGTCGACGTCCGTTCGTCGATGTCACCGACCTCATCGTCACGTCGTCGTCGGTTGATGTCGCATCGTCGTTGTCATTGGTTGACGGAGTACCCGTGGGGTAACCCATGGGTTTACCTGTTCAGTGACAGGGATTGAGGGTGAGCATTCAAAAGTACTGTTCGTGTACCAATAGAGTCAAAGAGAGGACGCTGATTGAAGGTGAAACATACGGCCTCTGGGGAAAAAACAAACTTGCATTAAGTTTTCAGGAAGCATCGCGTGGACTCTCGAGCATCTTGGGCGGATATGGCGTGGTCGAGGAACTTGGTGCTTGAATTTGTTAGACACAGCTGACCCTCGAAGATGCAGTGGTGAACGATACAGTGATGATTGTGTTGAAAAGAGCGACATGTCAAGTTTCCAGCAGGTTTGATTGCGACTTGGTAACGAACTTCAGAATGCAGAGAAGATTACAAATTTCACGATGCAACACCAATACATAATATCGTATCTCGACCTAGTACAGATAAACACGACGATTGGGAAGCAAGATTTTTTTTTTTTTTTTTTTGCATTACATGGCTATTATGACGCATATGAATCAGTCATTGCGAGGAGCAGACTGAATACTTACTCACCAACGGGGAGATTTCTGCGCCTTATGTCGTTGCGAATGCGGCCAACGTTCATATCAGCATCTTCCAAGCGTTTTTCTGCCATCTCGGCGCGGTAACGGTACAGTTTGATCGATACGGTGTATTCCTCAAGAACGCAGTTGGCGAGGTGTTTCTGCGCTTGTCTTACTTTTCTCTGCGCCCGGGCAACCTCTAAGGCGAGTTTGGCTTCCCTACATTCAGAATCGATGTCGGAGCTAGATTCAGCATCGCTGCTAAGGGACAGAGGGGCCTTCAGTACACACTAAATGAGCAATACGTTACTTAACTGTGATAGGTATCTTCTCACCTCCTCAGCTTCGATGTTGTCAAGTACGTTCTCGAGATGCAAACTCAAATGACTTGGTCTACTGAGGTCCACGGACGTGCTAGATTGGGGCATGTAAAGAAATTCTGACTGACGAATGAAAGGAGCCTGAGGTCGATATTCGCTTACAAAGTAGTAGTTCGGGGAAACTGTTCAAACTTCGAGTTTTCTCGGAATTTGCCGCATGCTTCCTTTGCAGTCGAGTACGTCCCTGAAATAGGCGGTTTGGGTCAAGTTTGGTCCCAAACTGACATCTATGCGCATACAGCACAGAAATGGACAGACGCTCGAGTGTTTGAACTTCCGAAATGTGGACGCGGCGCGATCATGGGTCTCCGGCCCTCACTTGTGAGCAGAGCCATCTACTTTTTGCGAATGATGCCGCTGACCCTTCCGCCGTCTCAGATTACAGGTGAACCGCCCTTCAATGACGAGCATCGTCGTGCCATGCGGACTTGCAGAGTCGCTCAGCACAATGTAGTGCGTCTCCAACGCGGCGTGACTCCCACCCGCTCGTACTTTTGCAGGATCCGTGACGCGTTCAATGCTGTAGACGACCAGCTTACAGACGCGCCGGAAGCGCTCTATGTAGCGATCTGTTCCGAGGATTCATCAATCGTGTACTACAAAGTCAGCAAAGGCATAATGAAACGAAATGGGCGTTTCCGACGTTCAAGCTCCGCGTGCAGCACCGCCAACCCAAACTTGGATCCAAACCTTCTGTTGCAGTCATGCCTTCATGCCCGAATTGCGGCAAGCACTATAAAAATGCTTCCAGTGTTACTCGTCACCTGAGCCAGCCGAGGACGTCCTGTTTGGACACGATACGTGACCTCGTGCAAATCACGTCAAACCTACGCAGGGATCTGGATGAAACAAGGGGGTATGGTTCTGACTCGGATATTTACCCAGAACTCCCAGACGATAGCATGGACGTGGACTCCGCTCCTTTGGGTAATCTGAACGAAGGTGGTCGGCGGTCTGCAAGGTCGGAAGAAGTATCTGACGAGTATGTTGGGGCTGCGATGGGATACGGTGACGGAATGACATTCATGGACCTGTTCGACAACGATGAATTTGCCAAAGAGAGGTAATCTAACCTTTATTACCCTTTCGCAGGGGAACAGGACTGGCAGGTTGCACATTACCTACTCGCCTCGGGTCTAAGCATGGCTGCCATCAATGCATTTCTATCTCTGGATTTGGTATGTTGACTGTTTGCTGTAAATCCGTTTTGCGCTGAGCCCGCATCAGATAAAAACATTACCATTATTCTTTCATACTGCGAAAGAGCTTCGTGGTCGCGCTGAACTTCTCCCTCGAGGTCCGCAATGGAAATGCCAGGAAATTCCAACGTCGCACCCAACAAAATCCCCCGTTTTGCTATACTGGCGCGATCCTATCGAGCTCATGGAAACACTCTTCGGCAACCCTCTGTTTCGTGGCAAGATCGATCTGGTTCCTCGGAAGGTATACCAAACGGCGGCTCGTCTAGTGCGAGTGTATAGTGAGTGGATGACAGGAGACGCTGCCTGGGACATGCAGGTATGTTGGACGCACTCAGCAATGGTGTTCATACCCCTAACGGCTACCTAGTCATGCGTTCCTGAGGGTGCTACGATCCTTGGTACGGTCTTGTCCTCGGACAAGACTAATATCTCGACACTGACGGGTGATCGTATTGCGCATCCATTATTACTCAGCCTTGCCAATATTCATTCCTCCATCCGACTCAAACACACTTCGAATGCGTTCTTACTCGCTGCACTGCTTCCCGTCCCGAAATTCATCAATGCCAAGTCACGCATGCGCGGCGTGTTGGAAGATCGTCTGATTCATCAATGCCTGGATATCATTCTCGTTTCCCTGAAGGCGGCGGCGGCACTAGGGGTGATGATGTCTGATCCCGTCGGTATCCTTCGATATTGTTTCACACCACTTGCTTGCTATATAGTCGATACACCCGAAGCGCGAATGCTTGCTATCGTTCGGGACAAGACTTCGCCACTCACAATGGCTATGTATACCCAATTCGGCGACGACTTTCGACATCCTCCCCGCACTGCTAAACGTACACTACGCCGGCTTGCCCGTATCACCGCCGACCCCGCCGATCTTGAGGAATACTTCAAGCAATGCGCAAAGTATCGCTTCAATGGAGTTTTCAAGCCATTCTGGAGCGACTACCCTGGGGCAACGCCCTCGAAATTCCTAGGTCCTGAACCTCTCCATCACTTCCACAAAAAATTCGGGGATCATGATCTCCGCTGGTGCATCCAAACCCTGGGTCCCGAAGAGATCGACTATCGCTTTTCTATTCTGCAGCCGATTACAGGTTACCGACACTTCCATGAAGGAGTATCGCGTGTTAATCAAGTCACGGAGAAGGAGCATCGACACATGGAACGTTACATCGTCGGCGTTATTTCCGGTGCTGCACCCCATGGTGTGGTTGTTGCTGTTCGAGCTTTGATGGACTTTAGGTACATGGCCTTGTGCCCAGTGATCAGTGAAAACGGCTGTGGTCGAATTACGGCCGCACTCACAGAATTCCATGCCCACAAGGACGCTATCCTGGCTGCCGGCGCTCGTAGAGGCAAGAAGAAACCGATCAATAATTGGTATATCCCCAAGCTCGAGCTGATGCAGAGCGTAGTGCCGAGCATCCATACCAACGGTCCAGCCTTCCGGTGGTCTGCGGATCCTACCGAACACGTGCACATTACAGAGATCAAGTCGCCATCGCACAACACGAACAATAATAACTACAATCCGCAGATATGTCGAGCTCTCGATTGTACCGAGAAATGTCGGTGTTTCCAACTTGCCACTATGATACGGTGCTCCGAGTTGAACTCACACAATGCCTGCGATAACGAAGCTAGCCTTGAAGAAGATACTGAATCGGTTGTAAGTGATGATGACAAGATGATCGTACTCGCTGGTCGGCCTCAATGTTCTGTCAGCAATCTGTTCCTCAAAGCCGAACAACAGTTAGTCAATATCAACTCACGCACACCACGACCCCTTCGCACGTTCGTCTCTGGTTCTGTGGCTTTTAGCATTGGTTATAACCCCTCGATGACGTGCGCTCTTGTCGATGATATTACCGACAAGTTTGGTCTCCCAGACCTTCGACAGG
>JBBPPG010000539.1:0-21275 GCA_038091855.1 Leccinellum luteum
GGGGGGGTTCGTTGATTAGTACAGGTTCCTGTCGGGCACTCCAACCATACCGGGAGGGTTCGGGGAAAAATTAATTAATTAATTAATTATTCCCCGCGCGCAGCGCGAAGAAGAAAATTCTCAACCTGAATGCGGTCGATAAATGGCTCGAAAAGTAGTCGTCAGTACACACCGGGGGTTGGCAGTATGTGAGACGGGGATGAGAAGCGTTGTGGGTTGACCCGCTGGGTGAATGGACTGGAAGAAAAGGTGTGGAAGCCTCGGAGGTAGCAGACTCGGACTCGGACTAGCACACTCCAAGTCGAGTCGGAGCAAGTGGAGGAGCACTACTAATGACGACTCGGACTGAGTATATGAATGTCGAGTCCATTGAACAACATGATTAGTCGACGTTGTATGCTACATAACAAATCTGGTAGTACTAGTCACTAAGTTGAACTTTGTATGTATTGGATATGGTGATATGGTCTACCGCTGCGGCACTGGCACTGGCAGCTTATGCCCCGGTGGTCGAGCCTCCTGCCACAGTACTAGTACTAGTAGAAGCTGGCCCGGGTGTGCCATTAGCATGTGCTGTGTGCGCTGCTTCAGCATCCAAGTCACGCTAAGTGTGGCATAAGTTACATTCGAGGCCCGGGCTACTCATCGAGTTGGGCATGGATCACTCACCTTTGGGCAAAATCTCTGTCCACCACGTCCTTTGCACTCTCTGCTGTTGCAGTATGTACATGTTCTCTTGGCCTTCTTCACGGTCCGTTCGACTGTCGTGTCATCCGGTGCAACACGCTTGCCACTTTCGGAGGTTGTTGCGTGACTTGCATCCCTGGATGTGCTGACTCCGACCGTCCTCTGAGCGAAGCAGTACTGAAGCGTCTCGGGGTGTTCGAGTGATGACCCTGCCAGTGACTCAGAGCCATTACACTGAACTCGAAGACCGAGCTGCCATGCTGGTAGCTCGCTGGCTGTTTGATTTGGTCCCTGTGTTGGTACCGAGACCGTGTTGATCAGGGTCTGGGGATGTGCAGTTGGGATGCACTGTGGGGCACCAGCTTGAACCACCAGGAGGTCACGGACCCGTTTCGTGAGGTCAATGCTGAGCAAGAGAGAGGCCTTCTCGTTGACGTAGTCGAGCCATGTCTTGTAGTGAGCCTTGATATGTTCGGGTAGCTAGTACACAGAGTCAGTCACGGTACTTCCAGGTGTGAAGTGTGCAGTGTGCCGATGTAATGAACTTGCCTTGTAGAAGATGTTGATGCCATTTGCGTCCCTGTTGAATACCGATGCGATTGCAACAAAGTCGGGCTGTTTGGTGTTGGTGAAAAGCGGTGATGAGTTGGTGAGAGACAGAAAAAGTGTACGCTCCTTGCGAGTATGGACAGGAAGGACAGCAAAACGTGTGCCTTGCATGCTGCTGAGGAATTGGTGACGGATTCTTGGTCCAGGGCTCGCCGAGTTCATTGGATCCTGTCCGGAACTTGAATGTGCATTGTCAAATGGAAACATGGATACACGTTCGCGCATTTGATCATCGAAAGGGAGCAGTCCAAAGGGCTCGTTTGTCTGTGCATAGTTGTCGAGATTGACCCAGGCTCCATAGTTGGTTGTGTCATCATGTAGCGTGTGAGCAGCACGGTCACGAAGTGAGGCAGTGCGATTCTTGAGAGGAATGTCGAAGTGCCCAATGTAGCGGTGTGCTGTTCAGTTCAACGTACCAACCTATTGAGTGATCAGACACGTTCTAGCTGCCAGTTGATGGAGCTTACCTGCATATTGTGCCGCACACAGTACATTAAAATCATGTTGATGGCACGGCGGGGAGAGACATTGAACGACTCAAAGTGGCGGACAAGATTTTGGTGAACGCCACCCTCAACGTCATTTGTCCCACGGCAACATCGGTACAGCTTCAGTCCATTGCGATCTGTTCTGATCTCGTAAAACAATGGCACATCAGGAGGATCAGAGTAATATCCATTTCGAATGTGCTCAAGCAGGTTTCTGACAGCATCCCAGCACTTGTCATTGAATAGTGGCTCACCCGAGGTGGCATCCTTGAGGGGACCAAATGTCTTCATGACAGCAGCCACTCGAGTGAACAAAACCTCGGGTGGAGGAACGTAGCGGCGAACTCGGGAAAGGATCCACCGTGGATGAGACTTCAGCTTTGATTCAAAGGAAAGGCCCTTTTGACTCAGCACTTCTTCAACAGCATGCTTGTCACCGGAGTCCATCAGGAAGATTGCAGCACTAAGTGCTTGTGCATATGGCCGTCGTAAACCATGGCTAAGAGGGATGTTAAATTGGTGAAATAGGTGCCAGATATCACTCTTGAACCGGCTGCGAGTGAGGAGTTGGCTTTGAGGGTCATATTGCAACATATCAATGATCATTTGACTAATTGTTGCAAGTGCTGTGGGGTCAACTGCTGAATCCGGGACTGATTGTTCAGTACTACTATCATCTGACCCCAAAAATGCCTCAAAGTCAGGTTCATGTTTGAGGACAAATGGAGGACTGTCGAGTGATAGGGGGTCAAAGTGGGCTTGATTGAGGACATGGGGGTGTGTTTCAGACTCAGCATCCTGGAGGTCCAGATCCACTATGTCAAGACCTCGAGACGACAAGTGAATACCGATGGCAGCAGCAGCAGGATTGGTTTTCAGGTGGTTGGCTTGACAGAGAATAGAGAAGGGAGGCTGTCCGAATGCAGATAATGGAGTTGGCACATGGGATGGAGAGAGCATAGGTGAAATCAAATAGCCAGGAATGCAGACCTCTTGCACAGTCATGATAACTCAGGATTTGGTGACCTTGATGCCATTGAATGAAGCAGGCCGATCAAGTGCAATGACTCCATGTGCAATAGCACGTCCATCAGGTGCATGCATAGTTACAGGTGCACCAGCAGCAGTGAATGAAGTGACCTTCTCTGGCAGTGTGATCATGACGAGGGTGGAATAGAGGGACCACATTGCATAGACCTCAAGTATGGCATGCTCAATGAACTCAGCAGGGAGATCCGTGGTTGCCCAGACTGGGCTGATGCATATGGCAGGATTTCTCGTGATCGGATGTCGCAAGATGCTCCGGCATAAAGTTGAAAGCCCTGCAGTGGGCTGTAGAGCTGCATGGCGCTCATAAGCCATCTGACCAATCTCCAATTGTCCTGCAAAGGGGGTCAAGCGAGAGGATGGAACCAAGTCCTTTTGCAAACGTTCAAGGTTGGCAGTGATGTTTACACCAACTTTGCAATATACATTGGACCGCAAGAAGGTCAGCAGAGAGTGAGGCAGTGAAAGGAAACCATCTTGCATGAAGGGCTTTGTCTGTACAACAAACTTCAAGTAAACTCAGACTGCAGACAGAAAAATGTAATGATATGGCTGACCTGAATGAGGTACACCACACCTTCGAATGCAACTTGAATAAGGGAAACACGACCAGCAACACCCTTCATAACATCCAGAGGCCACTGCATAGAGAGTCCAACAACCACTGGATTCACGTCACTGTGACGATTAATAATGGTGTTGAAGCGGAGGTTGACTTGATGAGTTGATGTCAGCATCACCGAAGACCAGTCCAAAGGGAGGGAAAGAGGTTCCACATTGTTCAGAGGTGGCACAGGAGTGACGCCAGCAGAGAGTGAGGGGAAGATAGATAGTAGACGATCTTTATCAGCTCGGATGTTATCTGTGAAGACCAGTTTCGGTGGAGCATGACCAAAGCTCTCGAGTGACGGAAGCATAGCCTTGAGGACGGGAGCCCAATCTTCCTGTCCCTTCGAGGGTGTGAAGTTCATCGAGCGTATCTCACCATACTCATTAACAGTGGTAAAAAGGGCATTGAAAGTTTGAACACCTTCGATCTTCCCAAGCCGCTTGATCGACTATCACAGTCATGGTGGTCAGAACAATGCATGTCATCTATGGCCATGTAAAAAATACCTTGAAGCTATGGTCCTGTTTGATTATGTCCGCTGGTAACGAAGCAATAAGCTGACGCATGGCTGGTGCTGACTCTTCGACAAGGATATCATAGAAATTCGCAAAGTATCTTGCACTTGGAATATATCCAGCGTAGCCATTTCGGTCCCCAAATGCCCCAAACGGAGCTGTCGTTGTCCAGAGACTGGATAGTGTGCCACTGCCACTCCGGTGCAGTACCATCTCAAGAAATTGGCACTGGAGGAGGTCATACCGGTGATAGTGAGCAGCCTCAATCATGGTCGTGAACTGCTGTGGCCCGATGCCTGCATTGAATGCCTCCCGAAGGAGTGACACAACTCGTGATGTGAGTCCGCTTCGATGCGTCAACCGGAACTCGAATTGGTCCCTCAGGGGAGGGGGTAGTATGTCTAGGATGGCCGGACTCCAACTGAGGTAGGTTCTACCACAGTCCTTGTGACCGCATGTGTACCGATACCCGACAACGTATACATTCCGATCGACATCAACAACTCGGCGAGGATAGTCAACAAAGCCACGCTTTTGAAGATAGACACAGGAGCTTTTCGATGACTGCCGGCCAGTGTCACGACAGGCCGGACATGGTATTTTGTCGACAAGGACATGGGGGAACCAGATAAAGAACCGTGGTTGGTGAAAGAGGCTTGCCGAAAGCTGAAATGTGGATCTTGCTGCCAGGTACTGGTTCTCGACTCCATCATAGAACGAATTCCGTTGATAGCACTGTGGAAGGCCTGCTCGACTTTTCTTCATTTCCTCCGTAAGGCGTTCACGTAGGCGTTGATACTCGCTGGCAAGCCACGTTGGCATTGTAGCCCGTGCTCTGCCCGAACTGGCCATTGACGGTAAGACGCCCCCTCCACCGGTCACAGTCATGGTTTCCTTGCTACCGGCGCTGGTCAATTCATCATCATCTTTGTCACAGCCATGTGCGAACTCTTCCAACACTTCTGCATCATCCAACACTTCCTCATCCTCGAGCGCATCAGCAACCGATAAGTCAGACCCATAGACGTTGAAGGCATTAGGTCGATGCAGTGGGGTGGTGGTAATGGACTCCCGAGCCTGTTCATCATCCAGGTCATGGCTGGTTGAGTCCAAGTCTGAGTCTGCCGGTACTAGTAGGCCCGCAGCTGGTGGAGTGCCAGTGTCCAGCCTGAGTGGGGGCTGTGATGACGCGGGGCCAGTCTGCGACTGTGCAGACACTGAGAATTGCTGCATGCCCGTTTTGGGTACACACAATGGCGTCGAAGGCTCAGTTGCGGGTTCCGGCATCACAGGGCTCAGCCCAGGGGTGCTTGTAGTAGATTGACTCGGATCTGCCGTTCCGACCCGTTCATGAGGTGGGTATCAGCAAAAGGAGCAAGCAGTGACCTACCTGTGATTGCTCCTGTTGCGCTGGAAACGCCGGCGGATGACGACCGCGATGCACTCATGAACAGTTGCAGTCCCACTGGCCGCGGCACAGACCCCTCGGAGGCTAGGGGAAGTACATGTCAGACGAACACATCACGAAGAGTTCATGCAACGACTCACCCTTTTCAACGACATGTGCCGCCGTGTTTCTGTGCTGCGGTGGGCCACCATTCTTTCGTGGCCTGCCTACATTCTTTGTGCCAGGCGGGTTCTTGCTTCCTTTCGGACGCCCGGGGCCGCGTTTCGACGGTTTTGGTGGCATCGACGTGGCAGGGCGCAGTGGATTCGGTTGGATGGAAGACTTTGCAGCGTCGATAATGGATCCGGCCGAGTGATTATGTTGCGGGACACGTTCGGGATTCGTCGCGAGCAAAGCCGTCAAGTGAGCCGTGCACTGGGAGGCGTGGGAGGACGTCGCCTTACAAGTTAAGTCCCCATAATGTTACGATGTGCCCATCTGTTCTCTTTTCTCTCCTTTTCCCTTCCTCCGTTTCCTCTCTATGATCTCTTTGAATCACGCCTCGATAACTGTACTGTAGACATCTGCGTCGTTCCCTATACTCCCTCCGCAGATTACTCATCACTCCTCCTTCCTATCTCTTCCGATTGCACTGCCATCCGCAGCTTCCGATCCTCTCCATACTGCGGATGATTCATCTCTTTGATCCGGGCTTACTGTACACATAGCCACCCGCAGTTTCTGACTCATTCCACACTGCGGATGACTCACTTCCTTCCATGCCATTCCCTGGCTTTCCATCTCGTTCGTATATATAGAGTACCGCCTGTATCATGTAACCCTAAGCTAGAGCTACTCGAATATCATCGCTCTTAGCCACCCTCGTCGCCCTCAGTCTCTCCTAGGCTTAGCCTACTCAGTCCTAGAGCTTCTCAACGTTGAGACTCTTAGCTCATCGTCTCCTCCGATCCCCATAGCACTCGGAGTTCAGTCTACTCAGGTCTTGTCGACCTTCGTATCCCTCGTCCCCAGCCTTAGGTCTTGTTGACCTTCGTCCTCAGCTTTAGCCTTAGTACCATTTCGAGTCTACGACCAACCCTACCCGGGCTAGTCGTAACACATAAGTCCCATTCAAAGTCCGATAAGTCCCACTACCCCTCCCGGTATGGTTGGAGTGCCTCCTGTCGTACCAAAACAAGACGTGTCACGACATAGTCACACCACGTGATGTTGGTAGAGTATGAACGAAAGCTATCTTAGGAGAAGGGTCGACCTTGTGCAACCTAATAAGGAAGCTCAAAACCTTTGCATTCACGAATTATTAGGGTCCAGGAATACAATATATAGGTAATGTTTGTGATGTCATTCAAGCGAGCTGCGCAAGGCCCAAGGATGATGTTGCGAGTAAAAAATCGGCAGGTAGGATGAAAGAGCATGTTTTCCAAACTTATATAGTTAAAAACTAGCAATACAAGTCATGGGCGCAAAACTGGCCTGGCCTGGAGGTTGCAAATGGATCACGAAGGGATATAGTTGGTCGTTGTGGACAAACGAGATACCGAGTGGAATCATGGAGTTGTAATTTATTCCGGCATATTATGTGCGTGCTGGTAAAACGTAAAGCAACTGGAAGGATTAGAAAAAGGGGTCGTACCTCTCGTTCTGATGGAACGAACATTTCAGATCCTGCCATCAAGGAAACGAAAGAACAATTACGTGAATGGCAGCTGGATATACATCTAGGAACTATCGATCGTCGATATCGGAACAATGCCTTCAAGTCTGGTGCACTCGCGAGGGTAGCATCGCCATTCCCAGGGGGCGATTGGTCGACCGATCGACCTAAATAATTGCCGAGCGGCAACCCCTTGGGTAGTCATTTCCTCCTGTCTAGGGAGTCCACCCCTTGCTGAGCCCTAACGAGGGAGAGAAAGACGGACAATACTCCACCTGAAATTGACACACCTTGCACAATACAGCCCAAGGTTGGTCTGGGGCAGTGTACTCAGAAAAAATACCCATATATTGAGGACACCATAAACCACCAATGTATATTTTTTGTTATTTTTCTGAGGTGAATGTAGCTATGCCTGACCATTCTTGCAAAAGGAGGTATATTGATATTGCAACTTTCGTTTCCCCGAAAAAATTACACTGTAAGGTTGAGAGTGATCTGCTTGGTACTGCAAGTCTCTCTCGGTGTTGTATTATACAGGAATTGACTTTGCATATCTACTCCATCCGGTTCAATGATAGTAGGCGAACGACAGAATGGTGGACGAACGTACGACGAAGTGTATAACAATCGCATTCAACAATTTATATTTAGACATCTACTAGTCGTCATTTTAACCAATTAAACTACCTCGTATTGAGTCGCGCCGATGCAATGCGCGAGGTCGTAAACGTGAGGTGTCTCACACTGGGGAGTATTAATAGCCGAGCGCATGGTGGTATCATTACGGAAATTTTTGAAACCCAGCCAAAATTTGTTGCTAGTAAGATCAGTTCAATCGTGGCATCTGCTCCTCTTCTTTCCCTTCTTCTTTCTCCACCTGAGCGTAATGGATGCAAGTACCACTCCTTGTTTAATCGTTTGTTGTTATCCTAACTATGCGATTTTCAGCCAAACTACGTGCAGGGACTGCACAGTCTCTTGGTGCAGTCCACTTCCAATGACACGGTACAACTAAAGGCTGTAAGATCTCTCGATCGAACGCGTTTTTCTCCCCTCTGATTGATCCATCCTGATTATAGGCTACCGCTCAGCTGAACACAGAGTACTACAAAAATCCCGCATGCATATCTGCCCTCACTCAAGTACTTGCAAGCTCTCCCGAAATACCAGTGAGTTCTCGTCGATTGATCTTCGGATTCTCGACGATCGTCTTGTGTCAAGGCCCGCCAATTGGCCGCGGTCGAACTCCGAAAACGGGTCAGACAAAAAAGTGGCGATCTCTGGATCCAGCTCCCCCAAGACGCGCGGGAAGAGATCAAGAGCGAGTTACCAAAACTCATCCTCGCCGAACCAAAGTGCGTGTTCGTGCATCGCAGCCATCTGTGAATGTTTGACACACATATTTTTTCAGTAAACTGGTCCGCCACTCGGCCGCTCGAGTTATCGCATCCATCGCGTCAATCGAGCTCAAGGAGGGGACGTGGCCAGGGTTGCTCCTGTGGCTCAACGAAGCATGTTCGTCCCCACAGGTCGCTCAACGCGAAGTTGGCGTATACATACTGTTCACCGTGCTCGAAACCGTCATCGAAGGGTTCCAAGATTCCACTCAAAACTTTTTCAAACTGTTCCAGGTTCTCATCCGGGATACTGAAAGCATGGAAGTACGCGTAACGACAGTTCGGTAAGTGTTCAAAGATAACATGCCTTCTAATACTAACATTATTCACCTAGTGCATTGGGTATCCTCGCTCAATACATCGACGCAGATGACAAAGGTGATATTGTAGGTGGATAATATCTGATCCAGTGCGCCATTTGATTCCTTTTTCTAGAAAACGTTCCAAAACTTCCTTCCCGCTATGATCGAAGTCGTGCAACAATCTCTGGAGGTAGGGGACGAGGCTTCAGCACGGCAGTTATTCGATGTCTTTGAGACACTTTTGATTCTCGTAAGCCATCCACCATCTCACCGATCACTTGCTGATCTGCAGTAAAATCCAGGAAATCCCGCTTCTAGGACCCCACGTCGAGGCTCTGGCTTCATTCTTACTGGCGTGCGGCGCCAACAGAAACCTCGATTCTGAGCTTCGTATCTTCCCCTTGAATGCTCTTAACTGGACCGTGCAATAGCAAGTCCGCTCTCTCTTTTATTTCGACCGCACGCTCACCCATTCCATCTTACAGCAAAAAGACAAAGATTCAGACCCAGAACCTGGCTGGGAAAATTTTGGAGGGTCTCATGCCAATTACTACTGAACCAGAACCAGAAGACACCGACGAAGACGCACCATGTCGAGTATGTCTCTTGGTACTGGTCATCGTTGTATGCTGATTCCCCTGTAGTCTGCATTGCGCATTATCGACGGTTTGGCCACGAACCTCCCTCCTTCTCAGGTTTTCCCTGCTCTCCGCTCCTTGATCCAACAATACTTTTCATCTCCTGACCCCAATAACCGTCGTGGCGCCATACTCTCCCTTGGAGTGGTCGTCGAAGGTTGCAGCGAATACATGACTCCTATTATGAACCAAGTCTGGCCCATTATCAATGCTGGCCTTCAGGATGTCGACCCTTCGGTCAGGAAGGCTACCTGTATTGCAGTCAGCTGCTTATGCGAGTGGTTGGAGGATGAGTGCTCATCCAAACATGCGACACTCGTTCCTGTACGTTGTTTCAGCCTCGGTCCGCATTTTGTGATTGAAAACATCTTCTCAGGCCATCATGAACTTGGTCCATGACCCAGCGACCCAACGTTCCGCTTGCACTGCTCTTGATGCTCTTCTCGAAATATTGCAAGACGTCATTGATCAATATCTTAGCTTGCTCATGGAGCAACTTGCAAACCTTTTGGACACGGCCCCCATTTCCGTCAAATCTGTTGTCACTGGCGCCATTGGAAGTGCCGCTCATGCTTCGAAAGAGAAGTTTTTGCCCTACTTCCAGCCGACTATGAACCGCCTCCAACATTTCCTCATCCTGACTGGGGAAGGAGAAGAGAGCGAGTTGCGCGGTATTGCCATGGATGCAGTCGGCACATTCGCCGAGGCCGTTGGCACGGAAGCATTCCGCCCATACTTTGCTGACATGATGAAGCAAGCGTTCCAGGGACTGGAGATGGGGAGCCCACGTTTGAGGGAATGTAGCTTCTTGTTCTTCTCAGTCATGGCCCGGGTCTTTGGCGAGGAGTTCGCTCCCTATCTCCCTAGCGTGATACCTCCTCTCTTGTCCAGCTGTCGTATGGCCGAGCATGGTGAGGAAACCGAAGTTACGCGTAAGTCACGTGCGCTTTTGGAATAATGTTACTCGTAACTGACTTTCTGTATTGGAGTTGGGGAAGAGACGGTAGCTGCGTTTGCATCCGGTGCCTCTCCCTCCAGTGCGATCGCAGTGCTTGATACGGATACGGATGGTAACATCGAAGCGGAGATGGAGGACGTTGACGTAGGCAAGATGCTCGAAGTCAACAGTGCAATCGCTGTCGAGAAGGAAATCGCAGCAGATACGATTGGCGCGTTGTTCGTTGCGACACGCAATCACTTCTTCCCCTACGTCGAGCAATGCACCATCGAGCTCGTTTCTCTCCTCGCGCACTACTATGAAGGGATTCGCAAAGCGGCCACGGAGTCTTTGCTTGAGTTGGTTAGAACATTCTATGAACTGAGTGATCCTCAGGAGTGGCAGGCTGGCGCCAAGGTGGTGAGTGAGATATATGTTTTGCCCTGCGCGTCTCACGTTTTCATTCAAGACAGTACCTCTGCAGCCCCTCGTTAAAGAGCTAGTGGGTCATTGTCTGCCCCCTCTGCTTGACATGTACGAGTCCGAGGACAACAAGTAAGGGACTGATCAAAGAATCTGGATTGTTCCTGACATTCGCTCAGGTCCGTTGTGGCGTCACTCTGCATTGGTCTCGCGGAGACCATCAACAAGTTAGGGCCCGCATTTGTGGAGAGCAGTATGTGTGCTTGCACTATCATCCGTTATATTTCTCTAAGACCGTATTAGATCTCGAACAAATCTGCAGCATCGCCGTCCAAGTCTTGAACCAGAAGGCTCTCTGTCAGCAAGATCCAGATCAGGATGAGAACGAGGAAGCGCCAGAAGATCAGGCCGAATACGACTCGGTTCTTATTTCCTCAGCGGGAGATCTTGTTTCTGCGTTGGCAAATGCGCTCGGCGCCGACTTTGCTCAAGCCTTTGGAACTTTCTTCCCTCTAATTGCAAAGTACTATGTAAGCAACGTTGCTACGTTTCTGAAATTTTGTGTAGATCACTGACTTTTGGTGATGTAGGGAAAGAATCGATCTTTGAGTGACAGGTCGTCTGCCATTGGATGTCTGGCAGAGATCATTTCTGGGATCAAGAATGCCGTCACTCCCCACACCCAACCGCTGCTGGAACTGTTTTACAAGGCTCTCGGAGATAGTGAGGCCGAAGTCCAGAGCAACGCGTGTTTTGCTGCAGGTCTCCTAGTGGAGCACACGGAGATCGATCTTACACCACAGTACCTTCCTCTTCTGGCTGCCCTTCGCCCCCTCTTCGATGTTCCTCAGGATGCACCTCGTTCCCGGTTGAATGCCAAGGATAATGCAACGGGCGCCGTTGCACGACTCATCTACCGCAATTACGCTGCCGTGCCCCTTGACCAAGTTCTTCCTGTCTTCGTGGCAGCCCTTCCCCTGAAGGAAGACTTTCTCGAAAACCGGCCAGTCTTCCGTGCCCTTTTCCACCTTTTCCGAACTGCTCCTCAGACGCTTGGCGCGCATCTGGACGCCTTGCTCCCTGTGTTTGGCCACGTTCTCGATCCCAGTGGTCCAGACCAGCTTGGCGACGAAGCACGTGCCGAGCTAATGCAACTCATCGGCTACCTGAACACGCAGGAACCAGGCAAGATACAAGCAGCGGGTTTGACGGCATACCTCTAGAAGCAGTTTTTCCCTTTCTTTTCTCTTTTGCACGAGTACCCACCAAGTATTCTAAGTACATATATGTGTCCACGTGACTTGTTTTCTTTGTGACGGCGCGCGTGTTGAATCGAATTGTAGTATTATTTCTTGTTCTTGTTGAACTCTCTTGAGCTCGCTGGCCGACTCGTTCAAGTTCTGACGTGCGCTCGTCGTCGCCCTTTTACGACTCCCATCGCTATGCTTCCCATTCTTTTTTTCACCATCATCGCAGCGGTGGTCTCGGCAAAAGTTACTGTCGACAATCCACTGGACGCTCAACTTCCGTCGATTGCGCGCGTTGGTCAAAATTACACCTGGACTTTTTGCCAACAAACATTCTCTACCGACGTGGACAAATCTCTTGCATACTCGGCGTATGGACTCCCCGATTGGCTCAGCTTCGACAACCTCACGCTGACGTTCTATGGTATCCCCGCCGACACCGACGAAAGCCGACAGCTCATCAACGTGACCGCGAGCGACACCGAATCGACCGCCTCGTCGAGCTTCTTCCTCTGCGTCACTTCGTTCCCCCCGCCGACGGTTCAAAAGACGATCAGCCAGCAGTTTTACGCCGGCAACCCTGCCTTGTCCTCTGTATTTTTTCTCGCGCCCGGGTCGGCGCTCGCCACGGTCGTGCCTACTCTCAGGGTGCCCGCGGGCTGGTCTTTCAGCATCGGCCTCGACGGGGACACGTGCACTGCGGAGAACGACCTGTTTTACGGCGCGCTGCAGACGGACGGGACGCCCCTCCCGCCGTGGATGACGTTCGACGCCTCAGAGGTGACGTTTGATGGCGTCGCGCCGAGCGACTCGGTAGTCTCGACGCCGCTCATTGTGGAAATCGAATTGCACTGTACCGACCAGGAGGGATACTCGGCCGACTCGCTCGCATTCAATTTGGTGGTGGCATCGCACGAGATGTCGGCGTACTCGACACTGCCGACGGTCAACGTCACTGCGGGCACGCCGTTCAACGTGGCGATGTCCTCACCGGCGGATTTCACAGGGGTGTTAGTCGACGGGCAGCCCCTGCAACCTGCGAACGTGTCCGTGCTATCGATCGAGGTGTCGTATTACAAGGATTGGCTGAAGTACGATCCGACAACCAAGACGCTCTCTGGTTCCCCGCCGAGCGATTTTACTGTGGAAGGGGGCAAGCCGGCGTTGCCGGTCACGCTGACGTCCAAGTTTAACCAGACACTGTATACGAGCGTCTCGCTGGATGTTGTTCCGTCCTACTTTTCGACCTCGGACTTGGGCACGATTCAGGCCAACCCTGGGCAGACTTTGCATTTCGACTTGACCAAGTGTTTCGCCAACCCATCGGCGACGTGGCAGACGGACGCGAACCTGAGCGCGTCGTTTAACCCTTCTAACGCGGGTGCGTTTCTGAGATTCGATCCGAGCACGGCGCAGCTTGCGGGACAGGTCCCCACGGATTCGGATATACCTCAAGTAAGCGTCACGTTCGTCGCATATTCGCATGTGACGCACTCGACGTCGCACGCGACGTTGACTGTGATCTCGCCCGAGCTGGAGCGGGTCAAGGGGATCGGGACGAGCGGTGTATCCACGCCGTCGAAATCGGAGGTGACGTTGATTGTGTCGGTTGTCTTTGGAATCGTTGGGGGTGTCCTGTTGCTTGGGTCCGCGTTGGCATTGTTCAGGCGGTATGCACGGGTCAAGGACGCTGCGGTTGTTGGCGAGGAAGGCACGCGGGCGTGGACCGACGAAGAGAAACGATGGTATGGTATCGGGGTCGACGTGAGCCAAGGTAGCAACCAGGAGCGCGGATACGGATGGTCCAACCAGGCAGACACGAGCGCGGCGTCGGAAAAGGGAAGTCTCGAGACGCAAGCCAAGGAGGGGTGGCCGTTTGATCCTGGGTATTACCTGCATAGCCAACCGTACGACAACCACCTGGGACTGGGATTGCGACGGGTTTCTCCGCGTGCGCCGACGACGCCGTCGACGGTGCAGGCGTCGTGTGCCGAGGGCGTCATGAAGAAGTCAGAGTTCTTTGGCCGGATCAAGAATACGGCGCGGAACGTGAGTGACAAGTACTACAACCATGGTAAGCGACGGAGTCCTTCCGCGAGGCCAAATATCAGTCATCCGATTCCACTGGTCCGACGGGACGATGTGACTACTGGGATGCCGATCGAAGGGCAATATGTGGAGATTGTGAAGTTGTCTCCGCCGCGTGCGGAGAGTGCGATATCGATCCGGGACCCCCATCTTACGGACAGGAGGACGAGTACGGTGGCTAGCTTTACCACGTCGCCGTCGAATTCGACGGGGGAGAGGTCGATCCCGAGGCGAAGGGCTGATTTCGCGCCTCCGAATTCTCCGCGGGGTCCACGACCCCCCGTTCCGGCGGTGGTGAAGGATGCTATTGGTCGACGAAAGTGAGTCATGGTTTCGTTTAACACCGTTTGTTTTCATGTTTTTGTAGCCTCGCGAGGGAGAGTTTACAGAGCACGAGCGGTCTTTCGGCGGACTCACACCCTGAATCGTTGCGCCCAGGTGAAGACCGGCCTCGCCTGAAACAGTTTACACACGCGTCGCGGGTTCCGCCTCCCCGGTCGCCTTCGAGCAACGTAGCCGTTCCCAATGCATCTTTGGCCTCGGGGGGAGGAACGACGACGACGAAGCGGATCGCGAGTCAGACGGCGCAGGTGTACAAGGAAAGCCAGGAGGGGGTACGTCATACGAGCGTGGACGAACTAAGGATCGGGATGCATTACGTGCGGACGCTGGGGGAAGGGTCGTCGAACGTGCGGTCAGTGTCTGACAAGTCGTTTTCGTCGCTCGAGTCATCTTTGCGTGGCGGTGGCGTCACGGGAACGAAGACGATTGGCGGTAACAGCGCGAGGTTTTTGGCGCGTGCGGGTGAAAAGTTCAAGTTTAGGGTTCCGATGCCGCATTCGAGCACTCAATACCGCAAGTTGGAGGCGAGGTTGGTTTCTGGGCGGGCGTTGCCGTCGTTTATGCAGGCTGAGCTCAAGGGGTTTGATTCGAGCGGAAGCAAGGCTGGGGAAGAGAAGAAGGGGGTCGAGTTTTACGGTGTGCCCGGGGAGGGCGATATTGGTGAGTTGCATGTGGGCGTGTTTAATGTCGAAGGGGGCGAGTGTCTTGCGCGAGTGGTCGTGGAGGTGGTTGGGAGGGGTCATTCGAAGAAGCTTCCACCACCAGGATGAATGGGTCTCTTTTTTGATCTCTGACCTTATGATAGACTTTGTATTAGAGGATTTAGATGTATTACTTTTTGTTGTTCGGCATGCATTCGGTTTCAGTTTTTAGCAGATAGATTTAATCTGAGACTCGGGTTGGTGCGTCAGGCAACTTGATCCTCAGACAGCAGCATTCGATCACTTTTTTGGCGCGGAAGGGCGTGATCCTGGGTGTACGAGAACGTCACGAAAGGATCACGTGCGAACGATATGAAGAGAATACACGAGAGGCAAAAGTAGTAATTACATGGGTCGGCATGACTCATCGGCTAGAGATGATGGCAAAAGACGGGTGATATAAACGTTGCACGTGGTTCCTCGTTGATTCTGAAGGTTCTGTTGCATGTGGGGATACGGTACGTAAAAATCCGGCACGACGGATTAGGGTTAATCAGTCATAATCGGCGGAAAAGAAAATAAGCACGATCGCTCACAACAATCTAGAACAGAGGGAGATCGGGTTGGGGGCGTACGTCGCTTCATGACTTCCAGATAAGAACTGCGAGAGCCCCGACGTAGAAGTAGATGAAGTGTTTGGTTTCTTGGGACAAAGGGTTTCAGCAGGGTTTGGGCGTGGGGCTGAGGGCGGAGGTGCTCACCATGTGTCACGTAGCTCCCAAAGTTCTTTCCGACGACGACGTGCCAGGTAGGACCGTGACGTTTGTCGAATTCTTTCTTGATCTGTGCTGCGATGTCTTTCTCGATGGAGTATTTTTCGAGGGCTGCAGATGCGACATCGATGCTCTCCTGCTGCATCTCATCGGCCATGTCTACGTTCTTTATGATGGCTTTTGGGCCGCCTGGGCCGCCGTTCTCCCTTGTGGAGGTTTCGGTTGAGGTGGTTGCGGGTGCGGCGTCAGTCATGACTGGCTGGTGATGGAGTAAGGAAGAGATTGGAATGATGGGTGATTGCTTAAATATGACCTGCCTTGTGTTCTTGGCGAGGGAAATGACGTTGAGCGCGTGGGTCGTGGTGGTGTTTAAAGAAGCACGTGGTTTGGCCCATACATGCTGCATACGCCGCTAACTTGTTACGTTACGGCGACTCGTTACATATACAAGTTCATTACTCGAATTCGCTTGCTTTTTTTTTTTTCACAAGTTGCCAACATTGTGTGCATCAGCACGCGCTTTGTTCCTCTCAAAACCAGCCCATGCCCTAGCTCGTCGTCCTGTTTGACCCAGTACTCATTAGGTACGCCAGGCGCATGCACAAAGTTCCGCGTTTACGAAATGATCAAGCTTCGTCGTTTCTGACCGAGAACGAATCTGCCATGTGAGTCGCACGGAAGCGGATGACGGGCGCCGCGTGCCCCGTTTTCTTTTCGCTTCTTTTTTTTAATACTTCATTTCTCGCTTCCATTCACTCGACGGGTACGTGTTCGAGGTGAGTTTGGGCTGCCAATGAGGGGTATGCTGGCCACGTGTGAGCGGCGTCCATGCGATGTTTGGATGTGAGATGCTTCTCTCGTTTAGCTTGGCTAGATCGGCCGTTGGGCCAGTGACGCGTGTTCGTACTCGGGTTCTCTCGGCTTGGGTTTGGGACGGATATGCTGTTGATGGATGCGCGCGTTGGTGCATGAGGAGAAGTTGGAAAGCCGTCCGGGCTAGTGGTGCTTTTGCGCCACAGACAATGATGGAGTACTGCGGACGCCGACAACCGTGAAACGAAAGAGGTGTGCGCCCGTCAGCGATGGTTTGTTTCAAATGTCTAGAACACACCCATTTCGCTCAACTGTCCATGTGGACGAGAACTATCTTTAGCTCGGTTCATCAATGCGGGCGGCTAGTATGACCTTTTAAGTTGATTATGGAAAGATCCTGGTAACCGCACTCGGCAACTTGCATATAGGACATATGGGTCTGTTCCGACTTGGATGGTTAAGCTATACATATACGCGTAAGTATCGATATCGTGCATTACAAGATCGTTTCTAGACATCCTACCTTGCATATTGAAGTCTACCATGATCCCCGGTGGATAACTTAAGCATGCCGCAAAAACGTACTATGAACCTACATTAGCTGAAAGTTATTACCGAGCTAGAGGCTTAGGTGTCGATGGATGTCGATGAAGGGACGTTGAGACCCATCTACCTAGACATTGCATGAGCACAATCGGAATCCCACGAAACACATTTTTCGATACGTATCATAATTGAGATGCTGGTGATATGTTTGGTGAATTATACCGCACTGGTGATCAACCACTGGCAGTATCTACTTAGTTTGGGATGGATTACTCGTTCTCGGGTGGTCTTCTGCAGCTATCCGAGCGGAAGGATCATTGGAGATTTGCTGCTTCACTAGGTTGATTCTGGATGCGGATGCTAGTGACTTGCTGGACTGAGAACGCTGTATCATCATGATGATGTCTTTCCTGGCACTAACAGTGGCACGGCATGCATATACTCATGCACTTGAACGAGGGTGTCCTATAGTCGCTGATCGAGTGAATCCGTCGTGTGACTCGCGCGGAAGCGGACGATAGTACTTACTGATTGAGTGCAGACATTGTTTGAAGTGACGTCATGATGTTCAGACGCTTGGCAATCCTTGAATCCTTTCGTATGGAGTCCTAGTCACAAGCCACAACTTGTACTTCAAGTTACAGCTTGAAGGTCTTCGGAACAGAGCGACAGGCATCGCTTCGGCGCTTTCTCTCTCACCTCCACCATGTCGTTCGCCCGCCTGGCAACGCTCTCGTTCCACCGTTCACCACACCCAACCTCTGCTCCTCGCATCTGACTCCACCGGGGTTTATGCCATTCCTCTACCCTGACGACTTGATAGCATCGATATGCATAAGCAAGCACCCAGTCTCTCCCCAAGCATGTTCATCCTCTTCCTGCGCATGTTTGAGGCACCCAGCGCAACGTCACGTTGCCCATTCGATCACGTTTACTGCTTCCCAGCCCTGCACCTCACCATCCTGAATCTCCGTATGTTTTCGTCTTTTTTATGACAAATAGGACGACCTGTCCGGGGTTACATGCCGACGGCGTAAGCAGCAGGTGGCAGGGACGGGTTAAGGTTGATCAAGAGCTTCTTAAGCTTATCTAGCAAGGCAAGAACCTGGTGGTTGCAGGGGGTATAAGACCAGCATACTACCACCTTTGAAAAAGTCGCCAATCAGATTAAAGGTGGAAAACTACCACGATTCACGAGCTCCCGCTTTCGGACCTGTGGGTAATCCCACCGGACGTGCGCAAAGTACTCGACCAGTGCGTCCCTGGTATAAAATGTTCTTGGTCAACATGAATAGGGTCACGCACGACCAACCTGTGTCTGAGTTCTGCGAGGACGGAGTGGGGTGGTAGCGCTGAAGTGGCGTTGGTGTCTCCAGACGTGGTTGAACTGCTTGGACAAGGCGGTGAGTCCCAGTATTTCTGTCTCTCCTCCGAGGTGTCCCGCAGATAATTTTGGTGGTATCGATTACTAGATTAGTGACCAGCCTAGCTTCACCATGTAACACAGCCGGTCCCCCAAATCTAGTATCAAGGATCCATGTGTCGCAACCTTCAAACACGTTCCGTTCTGTACCGCGTTCTTGTTCCCCGCTCAGATGATAATGATATCGTTTGATCATCATGATCATCAGTTTGGACCTATACGTCATTCGATTTGTTCCTATCCCTGCCGTGGATATTGTTAGTACTGTCAGCTTGAGCGACTTCTTATATACCTCTGCAGGTGGGTGGACGTTTCACTGCTAGTTTCCACTCCTCTTCAATGCGATTTATTACGATAACGATATTTGCAGTCACTAGCAGACTGATTGCTCTGGCCACCGCAAAGCCTGTACCAAATCGGAAGCCTGAGGCGGGTGGCATGGCCATCCCCCTCACCAGACATTCCTCCTCACTGAACACCAACAAAAGCCTTGATCTCGACGTAATCACTTCTCATGGTATATCAGTCAGGGAGTACGTGGAATCAACAGTTACTTCTCGTTTGCTCAGACATTTTTTCAGGAAGATCCTCAGTGGCCTAGACAATTACGAGATGAACACGGGGACGATGCATCCTTTCGCTGTGAACCGGAGCGAGTCTGGACTCAGAACCCGTGGCGTTAGCGTCCCGCTGGAAACTTATCAATATGATATTTGGATGGGCGAGATTTCGATCGGCACTCCTCCCGAGACCTTCAGCGGTAAAATTTCCTTGTATCTTTCTGACATATGTTCACCCTGATTTACGTCACAGTCCAAATCGACACCGGTTCAGCGTAGGTACTTTCCTTTAGTTCATACAGCTGCTATTGTTTAACTCGACGCAGTGATATGTGGATGCTGCAGAGTGGCTGTAGTGGAATTGCCGAAGATCGCGACCTCTGGGATCCCAGATTATCCCAGTCTGCTAACTTTCATCAGCCATTTCAGCTCAGTTATGCAGATGGAACCATCATCACAGGTTATCAATATACTGATAAAGTATCCATTGCTGGATTCACTGTATGTTTTATATCACTTATGAGCATGACCATTGAATTTTGACTTCAAGCTAGGCAGACCCACAGGCATTTGGTTCTGCAATATCATACGCTTCAAAATTAGAGAACAATGCATATGCAGATGGTGTATTGGGATTGGCCTTTCCTTCTGTCTCGATATTTCATGCTTATCCGCTGCTTGCATCGCTTGTCAATCAAAAAAAACTAACCAATCCTACATTCTCATTGAAACTCTCTCCTTCGGGGGCCGAGATGTACCTCGGTGGGGCAAACAGGATGCTGTACACTGGTGATATCACTTACACACCCGTAACACATCCTGTGAGCCGAAATGGTAGATGAAGAGTGGGTGAGCTGACATTCCCATTTATGTAGGGATTCTGGCAGGTGTCCATGGACGATGTTCGTGTCAATGGTGATATAATCCTCACAAATGTACCTGTTATTTTCGACACACTCGCAAACCACATCTTCGGAGATCAGGAACGGGTTTCAGACTTGTACAGACGCCTTGGTGGTACTCTGAAGGAATGTGAAGGCTTTGATTTCTATTACCGTGAGTTTCGATTGTGTTCGGTAGTTTGTTTTTATCGACAGCCTGCAGTACCGTGTGACTCTTTCCCAACACTGAGCTTTACGTTCGGTGGCAGGTCGTTTCAAATCCCTCCAGAAGTTCTCAGACTTGAACCAATCGAGGAAGGTTCTTCCAATTGTTTCAGCACCCTTATTGCAGACACCATGCCTTATCGTGAGATTTCACTTCCTGAACCCCCGTTTTCAGCGCTAGATGGATTCGTCCTGACTATATGGCCTAGCATATTGGAACATTGGGATGCCTTTCCTGCATGGCGTATATAGCGTATTCGATTACACTCACTTACGAGTTGGGTTTGCGGACCTCGCTTGAATCATCGCGGATCACTTCCCGATACATTATATGTTCATGGATTCGATCTATTTTGTAAGTAATAGGAGAGTTCGTGGTAGAAAATACGAAGGATGTTATGCAAACTACCGACCGGGGGCAAGCCTAGTGTAAGAGAGATGTGACACGACTCTTGCGGTGCGGCGAACCAGCCGGGCCGTCGAGCTCCTGGAAAATGCACAGGCGGGAGTTCATGGCACTAAGAACGCCATCGTTGGGAGCCCCCCTGGAGCCCGGCCCTCTATAGCCTTTGACATCCAACCGACCGTTCGTATTTTCTGCTTCCCCTCCCACGTGCCAGTGCCAGTGTGTCCGCGGCATAAACGGTTGTCGGTCGACATGATTACACACGAGGACGCGGGTGGCGTGTTCGTGGAGCACGCGTCGCAGAGGTTTCTCTGGCCATGCCAGTGGCAGTGCCGGATTGCGGGAGTTGACGTCGGCGGTGCCCCAGAGGTGGCGGGGGTGTCTCCTGACGTGTCTGAACTTCCGTGCCAGTGACTTGATAGACTCATCTGTAAGGTAAGACTGCCCGCCACTTAACCGTTACGCCAAAAGGCAACAATACTGAATGCTTAGCATTCAGTACCGCAAGCAGTGCTTACAACTTCTTCGGCATCTTCCGGGATGATCGGCATTCTGTGACCCGAGGTCTGCTACGACACCCGGACAACTCGGACTCCCGGCGTCTCAGGCCGG
>JBBPPG010000540.1:0-21249 GCA_038091855.1 Leccinellum luteum
CGCTTCGCGCCCCGGTTTGGGGTTAGGGATTGGAACGCTTTTTGGAGTCACTGTATAAACCTGGCCGCACTACATAGATACCCCAAGCTAGATCTCCTCTGGACTCCCCTGTACTTCTGTACTCGTCCAATCTAGCCCACATCTTGTAGCCACCCCTTTGTGGGAAGACTCTCTGAAAGCCCTCGTCCTGCTTTTGACTGGATGCTTCACTTTACCCTCTCGTCCCATGCTAACCCCTCCTTAGGTTGAGCATACTCCTTGGAGGCATTCGACCTCACCTTAGTCTTGTGTCGCTGATACACTTGACTTCTCCGGTAGCCCTTGAAGCTACTCATACTCCGGTGACTCTCGATTGCTCGTCACTCCGGCGACTCACCATCGCTCTTCCCGTTGCTTTAGGCAACACCTTCATTCCCAGAGGCTACGCTCGTCCCTATCCAGGCCAAGCGTAACATCCTGACTCTGCTGATCATGCCAAGCCTTGCTAAGGCATATGCTGGCCAAGTTACAAATTGTCAAGAATGGTGTGGTAGCTAGTTAGCAGCTGATGGATCCTCTATCCCCTTGTTCCAAAAACCAGGCTATTATGATGAAACTTTCTATGATCGTAAATCAATGTATTCCTTGAATTGCCAGGTGAGTGATTATTTTCTATCTGAAAAAATTACAACAAATACTTTTGGGTATTATAGGCAATTATTATGCCTCACAATCTTCATATTGTGGACTATGGGCTGGGCCATCCAGGAAGTGCACATGATGCAAATGCCTTTAGAGGCACTCGAATCTTTAAGGAGCATGAGACCCTTCTTGCAGATGATGAGTGGATATGGGAGGACAGTGCCTATTCCATTTTGCCATGGCTTGTATCCCCCTTCAAAAGGCAAAGAGGTGCATCCTTGAATAGAGAGCAAGGAAGCTTCAACTACTATTTATCCAAGGTAATTTTTATTTTTATTTTTATTCTTCATTGAGTTTTACTTGATATCTAGGTTCAGGTCAGAGTAGAACATGCATTTGGTGCATTCAAGGGTCATTTTCAATCACTGCATGAACTACAGATTCCTATCAACTCTGAAAAGGACTTTTTATATGCTCAAAACTGGATCATCTGTTGCCTAATCCTTCATAACATGATCATTCACTTCGAGGAGCAGATATATGAATTGGAATCCAGAGAGAGGGGGGCTTCAGAGACTTGGGCAATGCAGGAAGGTCCAACTGGAGATGGAGTTGATGATATAGAAGAGGAAGCAGATGGTAATCAGCCAGGTCAAGCTGTTCAACTCAGGTTGATACACCAATTGCTGCACTGTCATGAAGAACAATAAATTTGATACAACTACTCATAGAACAGAACCAGAATGCAACTACTCATAGAACAGAACTAGAATACAAAGTGTATGGACAAGGTTAGGCTACTCAGAGTCTACAATTCCTCTCATCTTCAGCTGTAGCCGAAGCAGTTCTACCTGTGCCTTGGTGGCAGCCTCCTTGTCTGCCACCTTCACTTCCTGGAGCCGAATGTCTACCTCCTTGTTCTTTAGTGAGTGCTCATGCACAGCCTGTGCATTCATGTTTTTGTGTAACATTTTTTCGCATTCGAGCTGGGTCAACTTCTCCACCTTTGCATACTCAACCTTTAATTGGAGACGGCAATTTTTTTCCATCAAAAGCACAACCTGGCAAGATCCAGGCTCATCTTGACTTGACTCAGCAGAAGTGGCAGACAGCTGTGATTTGATGTCGTCAAGTTGTGATTTGATCCATTTACCTTTGCTATGACCAGCCACAGTAGATGACAGAGCATGTGAATGATATGATCCCACTATAGTCTATGGCTTTGATACAGCTATGTGTCACCATCAATTGTGACATACAAAACACAAGAATGTCTGAGTCCAAGTACTTACCAGCACTAGCCCTGGCAAACATGAGCTGAAACCTGGACAAGCAGGAATTGTAATTGGAAGCATCAGTGTATCCGATCATGGTATTGTTGGTGGCATTGAGTTCATCAGAATCCTGAGTGAGGTCATTGATGGCCTAGCAAAATTAATATTCTGTAACTTAGTAGGCTGGGATTGATTTAAATAAAGCTTACCTTGCACTTTTCAGCATGGCACAAGCCATGCAATTGAGACAAGTCAAGGTCAAGGTCATTATTGTCCATATCAAAGTCATCATCAGGCCCACTGGCAGGCCACAGGGGGGGAAAGAGGAGACTCAGAGGAGGTAGAGGTGGAGGCAGATCTTTGAGTTGCATCTCATGACCGCAGGGGGGACCAAAACAAAGATCAGGCTGTGCCTCAACATTGCTGGCATGAGGGGGGGCAAGGTGAGAGTTGAGACAGTGCACCTCAAGATTGCCAGCATGAGTGGGCCCGGGCCAAGGCAAGGGTCAAGTTGAAGATGAGGGTTGAGGCAGTGCACTTCAACATCGGCATGAGGGGGAGCATGAGAGCCAGGCTGCCAGGGGGGTGAGGCTGTGTGCCTCCGAGTGAACACTGGCACAAGGGGGGGGAGGGCCAAGGAGGGGGCCCAAGTTGTGGCCAGCAGAGCCAGAGGGGGGTGGCATGGTAGTAGAGAGATCAGTGCTGACTATGCCCTGCATGAACTGTGAGTCACAATTCTGGCCCAGTCTTGAGTTGACAAGGGCCAGAGTGAAGTTCAGGATGCTATGCCAGATTGGAAAAAGATCGTCATACCAGGGGAATGTAGTAGTAACCTTTTCTTGCAGATTGGCTGTATCATCTCTGGGCTGGATTCCTTGGCCTGTTTGGTGCAGTGATTTGTATTGCTCAATGAACATTTTGTGAAGACTGCTAGTGAACAATGTCAGTAAGATATATGTGCCAGCAGCAACAACTTACTATGTGATGTGGTTCCCAACCGACTATCTGAACTTCTTCAAGTTTGCTGCTATTGCAAAGATATCTCTCCACATGGAATCATTGCTGAAGATCAATTGGGCAATCACCATCTGGATGGCCATCTTTTCCTTCAAGTTGCCTGATGCTTGCTTTGTCATGATGGTGCAGTTTGCCTTATTTTCTGAGAATAGAACAGCACAGTCCACACTATGTTCCTTGAGCCACAGAACAAGCAGATCCATTTGGCAGGTGGTCCAGTGAATCGTAAAGCAAGTGTTTGAAGATGAAGCGTCAGAGGGGGCAGGGGTCTGGACTTGTAAGGGGTGCTGAGTTCTGCCAGAACCTCAGCCACCACAGCAGCCCCTGGTAGGATTGGAAGGCAACAGATTTGGGAGCTGTTGGTACATACTGGCAGGCTCCATTGTCGATGCCTTGCGGGCAATCCTGATGTTCAGTACACAGGCATGATAAGGTTCAGGCTCCGCCCGAATTGCTGGACAACACCCACTGTTCCAGACGCACTTTCAGAACCAGTCAGAGAAAATATTTACATTGTCAGAAGCCAGTCAGAAGCCCTCTGACTCAGCCATGAGTATCACTAATAATTAGAATGGTTCATACTAGTAAGCAGCTGTCTTTTCTATCGTTGCGGCCAAATGGAAACCAACAAATGTATCAGTCTACGTAGGTAAAAGGCGAGAGCCAATGATTAAAGCAAAAAAAATATGTAGGATAATCTACCAAAAATGCGGTCACTCCTCCTTTGTGTCGTCGATTCCTCTGCAGAATGTTAGCCTCGATCAGCGCAATATGCCACACGCTTACTCATCCTCGTCGCTTCGGTCGTCAGATGCACCGTGGCCAGACACAACGCGATATGCAATGCGGCATATCATTCCGAACCAAATAATTTGAATGATCTGTGTGTGGCTATGTGCGTGCAAAAACGTCGTGAATAGACTCGACTCACCTGTAGCGAGACCAGCAAAATACAGAACATCTTGTGTGCGGTGGGACCGAGATAGCTGCCTTTTTCTGGAGCCCACGGCTCGGGAATAAGCTGCAAGGCGTCCACCCAGACACACTTTATCGCGATGATGAAAAGAACGTGTCGTGTGATAAACCAAGAGACGAGGAAAATGGTGAAGGTCGCATCACAAAGGGTATACAGGCCAATATATCTCCACATCTTGGCAAGCTGCAGTCGGGAAGTGAGTATCATTCAACCATTGGATATATATGAGAGCAACTCACAGGCAAGAAAATATCAGAACAATCCATCAACATCATAATCAGGCAGCCGATGCGATTGAAATTGTAGGCATAACTTGCACCAATGAGTACGATGGTGATGACATGGTGGGCCATCATTTGGACATGATCCTTCCTCCGAGCCTCAGCATTCAGGATCAATACTTGATGGAGGTAGAAAGCGGTCTGGCTGAGATAATAAAATTTGACAGGGCCGGCCAAGGGAATGTGAGGGTAGTTTAACCACAAGTCCATAGGTTGTAACATTCGCGTGGGTAAGTTGCGATGTACATACTAGAATAGAAAAGCGTTAGAGTTGGGTGCTTGATTGCATTGGGTTGGTGATGTGACTTACGAGGCCAAACACGAAGCTCACTGCGTAGTATATGAAAGACCAGCCCTGCTCGGCGAACCGCAACATGCTTCTGTGTATCCTACGGGCGTCTCTTTTTGACATTATGAGAGAGGCGTGTTGTTCGTTCTTGTGACTAGTGGCGCCGTTCGGAACCGAGGAGCCGTTGGCCGAACGTTTTGGGGCACCGTTAACCTTGACCTTTTCCCGTCGAGACTTTTCCCAGTTTCGAGTAAGCTTCCATTTGGCAAATGGTTCCATGAGGTAGATGCGTGTTATGTCGCGTAACACTGCCATGACAGCGATACACGAGACGATGAGACAGACATCGAGGATGCCAGAATTATAATAGAGGGAATCATGGAAGGAGTCCGGGTTTGACGGTGGTGCAGTAGGGTATGATAGAGTAAAGAATGGGACGAGAAAAGACGGAAGGGAGACGTTCATTGCAAGAAAGTCTGAGAGAAAGGAAACGCTTGATTTTTTGCGTTTGTTTGCCCAATTAGGTTTTCGGAGCGCTAAAAACAACACCACAACAGATCGACAAACAAGCCATTCAATTGTCTTGCAGCTCAGCGACGCGAAAAAACCGCGACGAGCACGACATCGAGCGCGACGAGCTCACAGTGCCCTCGGACAACCAGTACTAGAACCGATTCAGAACTTGTGGGAGTCACTTGCCAGATCGAGACGACACCTTCCCTTCCCATACCCATACTAGTACCACGCACCGGCGCGTTCCATCTTACCGACATGGCTCTGTCGCAGCCGAACACGACCCTCTACATCAACAATCTCAATGACAAGGTCAACAAGGAGGAGCTGCGTTTGCAGCTGTATGCACTCTTCACGACCTATGGAAAAGTGATAGACGTGGTAGCGTCGAAAAGTCCCAAAATGAGAGGACAGGCGTTTCTCGTGTTCACTGATCTAGCAGCGGCAACGACCGCGATGCGAGCATGCGAAGGCATGATGTTCTATGATAAGCCTATGGTTCGTCTCATCCCCTTCGTAACCATCCATGCCGAGATCAACACAACCATCCAGCGTATCACCTACGCCAAATCCAAGTCATACGCGACATCCCGAAGAGAGGATCCAAACTTTGTTCCTCCAACTTCTGTACACGCAAGATCGGAAGTGTCGCAGATAGGAAAGCTTACGGTCTCTTCGGCAGATAAGAGACAGAGAGACGATGACACTACCGACGACCATCCCAACGCGAAACGCGAAAAATCACAAGAGGACAGTAGTGACGAGGAGATGGAGATAGACGAGGACGAAGAAAACGTGCAGAATGTCAAACCATTAGGTATGCACGACTGTTTGGGAGTACATCATGACTCATCTTTTCTTTTGAAAAGCAACCATGCCTGCACCTGTACAACAGCCGTCTGCACGTTTGCTATGTACGAATTTACCACAGGAGGTGACTGATGACGTTCTTTCTGTGCTTTTCCAACAGTGCGTAAGCTTTCGTACCCTTTTATCGTTGTTAAGCGATCTCCGCAGATATCGAGGTTTCCTGTCTACGCATGTAGCACAGTCGCCGACACCAAACGCTGCTGGTGCAAAGGTCAAAATGGCACAAGTATTTTTCGAGTCCGCGGAGCTGGCCTCGACGGCGAAGGAGGCTCTGGACAACTTCACTCTCAAAAAAGGATGGAAAATGAGCGTCGCTTACTTTTGACTGGTTGGTTGCAGTGTATCCCGTTTCATGCGATATTTACCCCTTCTGAAGCGCTTGCGTCAGGGTAGGGTTCTCTGAAAATTTGCTTGGTTCGAAGCACGACATGACCGTCTGCGCATTCTCAACACCACCTTTGGAATAGTGACGGTTGTGGTCGTTGACCAGGACCAGGACCCAATGTATCACCTGTTGACAGCTGCTGAGCCGGCTGTCCATTATGGTGGCATGACAGATGTTACCACCAACTTGCGACATTTCTGAGCGCCCCACAGCTTGACAGTCTATTCAAACTTAGCGCCGCCCCGAAAGCTTTTCTGGACGACTGCTCTGAAGGTATCGTCACTAGACCCGGCACATACAGTAAGGGAGTAGTCTACCATCAGTGTGACAGGATAAGACTTGTTCGTCAACTGGCCACCCAACGTGCCATTATTCTTGTTGATAGTCGCATTGACGCCGTGAGATTGTCAATGTGCTGTTGTTCTAAGCGAGGTGGCGTTATTAGTACAACTCGATGGCATTGCCAATCTTGGGATGTCAATCGCCGTGGCACACATTCCTCTATCTATACCATGTCTTCGTTCTTTGGTCTGTGAGTTACTGGCCGCATGTCTTCCGATATATAAAGCCAACACAGGCCCTTATCGTGCAGAGGGAAGACGCGAACCTTCAAGCCACGCAAGGATGTACCAGAGGGAACGAAGCAATACCAGTTGCGCAAATACGCAGAGGCTACGCTGGTGAGACGACACAAGGCGACTCGCGGACCAGCATGTTCTGATACCAGCGGCGACGACCCAAGGGATCGGGCAACTTGAGGCTCGCCGTCCAGCTCCCAGAGGGTGAAGACTTGAACGAATGGCTTGCTGTTCACGGTACGTCCGATTTCGCGCTACGTTTGATGCCCCGCGGAACACTCATGCACACTGTCGCGGCTTAGCCGTCGACTTCTTTAATCACTTGAATATGCTCTATGGTACAGTGACGGAGTTTTGCACGCCGCAGGAGGTATGTGTGTGAGATATCCCACCGATTTCATCCGTGAACTTAGCTACCCATGCGTCGACCGGCCAGTGTCCGATCATGTCTGCAGGTCCTCGGTAAGCGAACATCGTCCAATGTTGTCTTGTTCGATCCCTGAGATCGTTCTCAAGGTACGAGTACTTGTGGGAAGACGGCGTGAAGTACAAGAAACCTACCAAACTTCCAGCTCCAGAATACGTCGACGCTTTAATGAACTGGGCTCAAAACATTCTGGATGACGAGAGCGTTTTCCCAAACAAGATAGGTACCGGAATTCATCACATTACTTTCGTGATTCTACAATAATAATATCTTTTCAGGCATCCCTTTTCCTCGTAATTTCAAGGATACTGTCCGCACGATCGTTCGAAGATTGTTCCGCGTCTACGCTCATATCTATAGCAACCATTTTGATCAGATCTGTGCTCTGGGGATTGAAGGTATATTCCAACGCATCGCAACTTTCTATGAGGCGATTAATTCGGTCTGATTGCACCTCTAGCACATTTGAATACCAGTTATCGTCACTTTTTCTTGTTCATCAACGAAGTACTTCTCCACCATAGCTCCAGGCCGCCTCCCGCTGACATCTGTTTTGCTGTTTTGTAGTTCGATCTCGTGGATAAGAAGGAGCTGGCTCCGTTGGACGAGCTAAATGATGCCATTCTAGCCGAGGACAAAACACGATGAGAGTATCTCGCTTCGTTTGAACCTCGACTTCCATTATGCGCGACAAATGGAAACCACATGCATTGTACCTCTCAATAATAATACATTCGTGTATGTATGCTACTACGGCAATACAAGTTTCCTTGAGTGTGGACGCACATGCGGCAGAAAAATCGACAAAATCGATGAAAATGCGGAGTTAGCAAATGCGTATGCGTTGAATCGAAGAATTGATATGTTAAGGGATACAACTTGACAGTGGAGCGAAAAATTATACAGTGTGGACCGTGACAAGAATTGAAATTGATTCCATTTAAACATGTAGGGTGTCGTTTTTTTCCGAGGAACTGAGAGAAGCATAACAGCGAGTTGGTGATTTCGCCTGCGAGTGCTGAACAAGCTGTAGGACTAAATCGTCCTCTGGAAGTCGATGAGTATGAAAGGCAGTCAACTCAGGAAAACAAAATACCTTGACTGCGGACCACTGCATAATAAGTGTTTTCAACCTTTCTTGGAGCACTCGTCGACAAGACTCGCAAGAAAGCTGATCACCTAATGGCGCCAGCGCTGACTCCATTGTACTTGTGGATAGATCTACCGTGTTCCCAATCAATCCGATATGTTATTATACGCCATGAATACTTACCCGGTCTTGCATCCCAAGCGAGGTAGGCGGATGCTAATGCCCATGCTCGGGTCACTTTTTTCTGCTCCGAGTAATCACAAGTTGGGGTAGGAGCATGTGGCTGAGGGGGCGGTAAGAGAAGCCGTTTGAGTGCGTCAGCACGTCCGAAATGCAGAAAAAACAGTCGTTTCAAGTACTTGGGACCGATTCGTTCGGCCATTTCGTCTGTGAGCGAAGCGAGAGAAAACGATAGCAAGTATGCCGAGGTCGGAACGGCGAGGTCATACAAGTCATACGATGCAGCGAGTGCGTAAAGTTCCAGCGGGTAGATGGGTGCGAGTGACAGAAGGTGAGCGTGAAGGGGAGTGGTCTGAGCAACGCGGGTTCTGAGAGAGATCCCATACGTGGACATGGCACCGAGTGCTGCTGAAAGTGATTCGAATGAAGGGGAATAATGAGAACAAGACATATCGTAAACAGTGTGCAGTACGATGTTGAGAACTGTTGAGGATTCTGGAACGAAAACGACGGGACCCATAGGACCAGACTTTTCCTTTTGAGAGGGCGGAAGTAAAGCGTTGAAGCTGTTGTCCGATGCACTCAAGATGACATGTACATGTACGTAGAAGAAAACCGAGTCGGATGAAAGCAGGACGACATCGGGCGGGAGAGCATGGTTCTGGGCACCCGGAAAAAATGTGGTCGATACCGAGACCAACGAATTTTCGTCTGCAGGGGAATTTGTGGGGGAGGCGGTGAACGATTCCTTTAAAGACGTCACATCATAAGCAGCATCACTCGAACACGACATTGCGTACCGGTGGTGTGGGCACCTGTGTCACCGCTGCACAGTTCAGCGGCTCGAGTCTTCCAGACACAGGTTTTTCTGGAGTGGGCATCTCGAGGTCGAGCGGTTCAGAGACGAATTGGAGAACGAAGTCCCAGTCTGCGTTCTCGACGGAATTGGACATGATATCTGGTTCAACGGGAAAAGAGAACGAATGAAATAAGTAACAATCGTGCAGGCTTTCGATTTGTGGGGATTCTGCGGGAATGACTGGCGGCGAGATAGGATAGAGGATAGAGAACGAAATACAGGGGGCAAAGATCCAAATACCCGCTATAGATCGCCGGATTTAGATTCCGAGGCGGAGCTTGAATACCAACGCCACGGCTCGCAATGCCGAGTCGCTATCTGTGTGTTTCACATTCACATTCATCAGCTCCAAAGTTGAAGCGCAAAGAGATCTGACCAATCTGGTGTAATAACAACTTGCTCGGGGCGTCCTTCATTTTCCAAATCTACCCTTCTATACTTCAGCTTGCCGCCTTTTGATCTGATGGATCTCCTCCCGTTGCCCAAAGTTCGAGTCATGCAGTTCCTAAAGAAAAAACGCTCAGCCACGAACAACTGCACCATGTTTGCTATTACCATATTCGCAAGTCGTTTGGCGGTTGAGACAACATTAAGCTTCTCCAAGACTTTATCTTCTGGCAGCGTCAAAGTACCAAGTTTGGTGCCTAAGTGAGAATACATTAGCTCGTGACCTCCGGTGTCATGCAGTGACATACCAATGCGATCTTCTATCCGTAATATACGTTGTTCGTCTTTCTCAGTAACAAAGCTGATTGCAACACCCCCCTTTCCCGCGCGAGCCGTTCGTCCAACGCGATGCGTGTATTCTTCTGGTTCATTCGGGAAGTCCCAGTTAACGACCATTGCTACATCTTCAATGTCCAAACCACGAGCCCCGACATCTGTCGAAACCAGAACTGGAATAACGGCCGAACGGAATAATGATAATGATGCCAGGCGTTCGCGCTGCGTCAGGCGAGAATGTAACGCAGTACTTCGGATCGAGAGCGTCTTCAACAAACTCGTGAGGTAAGCGGCAGTCCGAGGCTTCGTGCAAAATATTATAGTAGGAGGAGGCTGGATTATGTCGTCCTCTTCCTGAGCACCTCTCTTGACAGATTTCGACTTGCCTGTTTTTGTGCTCCTTGAGTTTCCTGAGAGTGCTGCGCGGCGGAGCGGCAAGGTCTCTTCCGGGGGATTGCAGAGAAGGTAAAATAAATAACATTCTCGTACATGAGACGGAACAAGAACATAACATTGCTTCAGGCTTGCAACTGTCTCGACCCTAGGAGATGGTGAGATCAAGACTTGGGCGCACTACGGCTCCACTTACAGCGAATCGGTGCGGTGAAAGAACGGTACCATTTTCCCTTGTTTGGGAGGCATCGAAGCCACAGATTCAACAGACGGCGTGAGTGTAGCCGTGAAGAGACATGTTTGACGCCCGGAGGGTAAGACACTGAACAAATATGATAGCTCCGGAGCGAAAGTGGGTGTCAACAGGCGATCTGCTTCGTCAAGAATCTATTATATTTTCCATGTCACTACGATTATGACAAAGAATGAAAGAATGCCCGACCAAAAATTGTACTCTTGAAAGGTTCCAGTCACCACTACTACTCTTGAGGTGGTCCACGATACGACCAGGGGTGGCAACCACTACATGGGGGCGCCCGTCAAGTTCAAGGGCCTGGGTCATCATATCCATGCCCCCAACGATGACTGCCGTACGGATGCTGAGCGGGGCTCCAAGCACGGCAAATTGTTCCGATATCTGAAACGCAAGCTCGCTAAAGAATTTCAAGCTCAATCTCTGTGTCATATAGCAGAAGCGGATCTCACATACCGCGTCGGAGTAAGAACAAGGGCAAAGATTCCATACGGATCACGAGAGAGTTTTTGAAGGATAGGAATACCGAATGCAATGGTCTTTCCTGAGCCCGTTTTAGCATGTCCGATGCAATCCCTCCCTGAAAATGGGCAACGTTAATGGAATGACTATGTAGAGTTCTCTGACCACCAGTTCGCACCTGCTAAAATTGGGGGTATACAGGCGGCTTGGATTTCAGTGGGCGTGTGGATGGACATACGATGAAGGGCGGCTTCAAGTGTCGGCGAGATTCCCATATCACTGAATCCGGACCTAATCGAATGCTCTGGTATTCGAGTCGGTCTTGGTGTAGATGGCGAGATCGACTTCGTACGGCGAGACAGTTTGAGACGACTGCCCTCCTCGATAGTCCCCCCCAGCTCAAACTGCTCGTCATTCAATTCGTCCAGAATAGAGTCAGCGTCTTCGTGAGAGACCTCTTGGTCTGACGAGTCGTCTCTTGGACTTGAAGAGTCTGATTCATCACTTCCTGCGGATTGCCCATAATCGACAGAAACGGAGGTAGCAAGACGGATTTTCTTTGAAGGATAACCTTCCTGTAATTTGAGAAGGTCGTCTGTGGTCAGCTCGTCGTGTTTTGGCCTTGCTTTTGTAGTCTTGCGAGTCATTATGCAGCCTTCAAGCTGGACGATTTGTCACGTATGTAGCATGTCACACAAATGTCACATCACATAAAACTCAAGTTACAGTACCTCCAGGCCAACAAATGGCATCTATAAATACAATTTCAAAGGATTGGGTTGTCAGAATACCACGGGATAAATAGTGGTCGATGACAGGTTAAAATGATTGAGATGGTCCGTGGCACCGAAATCGCGCGCGATAGGGTGCCCTGCAGGTGAGAACTTCGTACTATTTGACCGCGGTGGACTCAGAGAGATTTGGGAAAGTGAGTTGCCACGGAGCGTGGGGAGCTGCTCGATATGAGGTTGAGGCAGTACACAAGATGCAAAGGTATCTGGTCGAAGTGTAAGGTATGGCGCCTCAAAGGGACCAACCCCGCTCAATGTTTGAAAGGGCATCTTCAGGTTGGTCAGTCATTTCTAAAAAAAAAAAAACAGAAAAAGATACGTACGATCTCTGAATCTATAGATTTAGCTCCGGAATCTAATGAGCCAATCTTGTTCCTCGGAATCATCGGGTTCTCATAGGTGACAGAAGCAGAAAGTAAGTCATTACAATTGGAATGCACAGAAGGAAACGGAGGTAGTAAATGGGGAGACGAGAGTGGGGAGACGGTTGCGCTGGTAGATAAAGGCGACTCCAAAGCAGAGGTCGGAGAAGGGGGGCAGATTTGAGACACTTGGGAGGAGATTTTCGAATCATGGAGAGCAGCAAACATGCCCTCGCAGTATGGAGACTGGTATGGGCGCGTTTGGCGGGGTCGTGATCGACGGATCGGGCCCAAAGGATGTCCAGCAGCACTCCCTTTCCCTTTATCCTCGCCTGAAGGTCTGTTTATATCCAATGGTCCGGTGTTGCGGGAAGGGTATCTAGTGCGATGCTCTGCACGAATAACCGCCGCTTTGCTGTACCAGACAGCCTTTTCACTATCCGGGAGCATGTTCCAGCATTGACCAGCAATACGGCTGAGGTTCTGTTGACGTCTTTCTACTTCTGGGGGTACCGCTCGTCTCTTAAGAAAATCGGAACGATACAACAGGAATGCGTTGGGAGGTCGAGGGATACGATTAGATGCGTTACGTTTATCGGCGGGTTGTTCCATAACAAAGGAGTGGCAATCGTTGGTGAACATGATATGTGAAGTTGCTGGCATGGCGAAGCGAGGAAAAAGCTCTACGGTAGAGTTGGATGGGTCGGCGTGTAACAGATACAGGTGACGAAATTTATTGGAATGGAGTGAGACTTCTTGAAAAGCCCAATATACTGAGGTAGAGTCTATAGGAGCAAACGCGATTCAGTGGCCACGCACAGAACCAAAGATACATAGCTGACCGATACAAATCACCTAGAGATTGACAAAATTAAAGTGGTCGTAAGCGTCCAGACGGTACGACAGGGTGAAGAATGAAATTGTTCATAAATCTGGAGAACTCTTTATAGGCATCGGGCGAGGGAATCATCGCAGCAAGACCTACTCGACTGCCTTGCAAGTAAGAACATGATACGATGGTGACATTGTGATGAAAGGTAGACTCTATAAAGTAGACAGGGATCCAGCTTCGAAGACGCGAAGGTTCCTTCTGGAAGATATAAACCGCGTGTCAGGACAGAGCAAGCTCGGAAGCTTGCGGCGACACGTTGCAACCGTGGACACGACATTTTGCATTCTGACCTTGCGGACTTGAATGACAGATTATTATTGCTTGTCAGAAATTTGAGTACCAGAAAGTTTATTCTGCTGTCGACACCACCTCACATCATCATGGTCGTGGGTGCTGTAAAGACTGAGAAAAATCCCGATCAGCGTTGATAGCATTGATCGACTGAACATGAGGCAAGTTGTGCACGGTTAATGTCAGAAAGAAGATGACTCAGCACCATGTATTCGCATGGCCAGAACAGACTCGTGGTTCTGTCGGCAAACATTGTGTGCGGTAAAAGAAGAAAGCAAAGGGTGGGACGTCCACGCAGGCCGAATGGCCTATTAGTGCCCCCATGCAAATACCATCTCCCAGTCCGCGCATTCGGGGTGACTTCTCAATGGACATATATTTAGCGGAAGCGTGGTGTTATCAGAGGAATAATGGGTTCATTCTAATTGAGTGGTAGGATGAGTGTTATCATCTCTGTGAATACCAGTGGGATTGTTGACAACGTTGACAAGTGGTATGTGAGAAGACGACGTGCATGAATATCTATACGAGGTCTGGAGCGATCCAACATGTTTCACTGGCCGCCTTTTTCACCCGATTCATTATTGCTAACCCCTCGTCACGCTCGGGAACCTCTTCTGTAAGAATGAGGTCAACACCCTCTTGCTCCAGTGTCAATAATCCATCAAAAAGACGTTGAGCGATGACAGTGAGCTCTGAGATAGACCCCAGAACATAGCGATGCCACTGAATCGCCGGATCTCCGAGAAGGGTCTTGGCCAGAGCAGACTCTGACGGAGCCAGCAACCCCACCTTTGGAGGCGAACTTGCAACTGTGGAATCCTTGAGGGATGCCAGAAAAGTAGACGGGGAGATGGGATTTGCACCGCTAGATCGGTGAGAGGTCGATCGTAATAGCGTCACAGGAACCGCGGGTGCATAGTGACGATATTTCATGCCAGGAGTGGTAGGGGCTTGCTCGATGGCATCGTCCGTGAAATCGCGACGATGAACGAGAACTCTGGGTATCGAATGACCAGAGTGGTCAAGTTTGAGTGCCTCTTCTATCTGCTCGGTTGTGATGCCTCCTGGTCTAAGGACACGAATATTGCCATCTTCGTGCAGGCCATCCAGGACAGTGCTCTCAAGCCCAACATCGCACGACCCGCCATCTAGAATGAGACCGACTTTGCCGTTAAGATCTCGAAAGACATGTTCGGCGCGGGTAGGGCTTGGTTTTCCCGAAGAGTTGGCACTTGGGGCAGCCAGGGGAGCGTTGGAAATGGCGATGAGTGCGCGCGAAACTGGATGTGAAGGCATCCTGACAGCGACGGTTGGGTGATTTGCGGTAATGATGCTGGGTATCTTGGTGGTGTCGCTCGGAAAGAGGAGAGTGAGAGGGCCAGGCCAGAAAGCATTGATCAGGATCTGATATGAGGGAGGAATTATGAAGTTGGGTGGAAGGAGGGACTGGAGCATGCTTTGCGAAGAAACATGGACGATGAGGGGGTTGTCGGCGGGACGGCCCTTGGTGGAGAATATGCGGGAGGCAGCTTCAGCATTGAGGGCAAAGGCGGCGAGGCCGTAGACGGTCTCTGTCGGGAACGCGACGGGTTGGAGGGCGTCAAGATGGCGAGAAGCTGTGCGAAGGGCGGCGAGAGTGTGCTGTGAGGTGACGCGTGGTTGACCGTCGGGATCGAAGGAGATCGAAGTAGGATCACATTTGAGCACCTGCGTGGAGAAGGACATCATACGACGACGGTAACAAGTCAACATAAGTAGTACAGTATAACTATAAGTCATCTGGAGTCACAGGCATGTTCAGTCCCACCCTCCGCGCTGTAGCCTCTATTCTCTCGTCCGCAGTGAGGTCGATCAGTGGGTTGTATCTTTCCAGTAACCTCTGCACGGACAAACTCGTCAGCTCGAAACCGACAACCATGACCCATCATCGTCACCTTGTACTCCGTTTGCGACCGCATGAATGTCACAATATTCTCCACATCATGACGGAACGACTCGCGTTCGTTGGATTTCTCGAACACGCTTCGGAAGCTGTTGGATATGTCTTTGTTCCTCTGCGTCCTTGGCGAGATGCTCTGGAAAGTGGACAAGTCAGGTTGTACCACCAAGCGAGGACATGATCCGTGTTCACCGCTCTGGCAATTTCTCTCGCTACTCTGCGGTACAGTCGAGCTGTGTCCCGAGCAGCCATGTCAAAGCGAAAATTAACGTTTAGTTGTCAAAGCAAACCGGCAATGTCGTGGGACTAGCCTCGTGCACGCGGATAACTTAGTCCACTCTCCAATTATTGTTCCTCTAGTCCGTTCCAGGAGTTGTGTTCAAAGCACCATGACATTCTCTGACCACACCGCACGCTTCAAAAGACCCGCCCGAGTGCTGTCATCTTGTCCTGCAACCCACGAATAATCTCTCGAATACCACCTACGACACGCATGGCCAAGTTTCGTGCTCCAAGCTCTTCTATAGCCTCAACTGTCTCTGCTGCATCCTCCCGGAATGTTCCTACACAGGTAGGCCGTCCTGCAACAACACCGACCGAGCGGGCGTACTGAATGTTGTGTCAAGCCTGTGCAGAGTAGTACCCGGCCTCAAAGATCGCACGTGACTGCCCATCGCGCTCCCACTGCTCATAGGCTAGAAAAGACCAAGGTCGCGGTCAAAGACGCTGCAAGACGTCTTAAGAGAACCAAAGTGTGGGCGGAGCCCAGCATCGCATATGTGGGAAACGTACGGTGCCCCATTCCCTCAGTTCTCAATTCCGCCCGCTGATAAGCCATTAGATTGGCCCCGAGGTGGACGAGGAAGCGTTGAGATCCTATTTTAGCCGCTACGGCCCTATTCTATCAGCCAAGATCCACTGCTGTGGTGGGGTGGCTATGACAGTTAAACCTCCCCCCGCTAGCTACCACCAGAACATGAAAGTTAGCCAGTACGGTATCATCATCTTCGGAACAAAGTTAGCCCGACATGACGCTTGCAAGAACGGTGGGACTCTGATGGGACGTGAACTCACAGTGAGTTTGCTGGCTGTTTTGCGACCTGCGCCAGTGCCAAGTTCCTTTTGTTCAGGTTTCTGTGGCCATATCCGATCTCCCTGAGGTCCGGGAAAAGATTGGCAAGCGCCTGGACGATTACTTGTCAAGGTTGGAACCACCAGATGTGCATCGTGCTCAGAAGAGCGCACTCAAGTAGGACGTTCCGTGACCATATCTAGCCGCATGCTGACTAGCCGTACCAGATCACTCAGAATCGAGCCTACGGTTCTCCTTGATCCCGAGTACGAAAAAAATGAGCGAAAGCGACGCAAGCCGTTCCGTGCTATGGGTATCTCGTTTCAGGGAGCCATCATGTAACATGCGTCTGTTTTCTGTTGTCAGAGCTTTCCAAGTACCGTATGTTGGTGGTATGCAATAATAGGTCATATGTCGGAAACGTCGCGGACATATCCAGTGCCACTTTCGCACATTGTGAGCCGGCTAAATAAGTTTGGCCTCGAATTCTCCGGCGACAACTTGCCCATCCCTCCGACTTGCCCTGCGAGGGCTTCAAGGCATCAACCCAATCTTCGCCAGCCCATCCGCATTCCCGTCCAGATTCCAGAATATCCGTTTACGTCTGCATGGAACTGGCCTGAGTACACCCGTGCAGGTGAGATCAGATCTGTTGCATATTGAGATTCGTCTTCGAAACCGAATCTCGGTCCGACCCCGTATCCAGTCTTTGCTCCCTTGACGCACTTTGGATCTTCTCGTGCAATGGCAAAAACAGCAGCTCTGAATCCAGCATCTACACCTTTCTTCCCTGGTAACATGCGTGTCGGGGAAGACGATGCTGGCTCAGGTGCCTTTGGTCTTGCAGTTCCCACACCTCACCGACAACGGGATCGGCTGGCGTCCGCCCCTGGGCTTTCCACTTCTCCTGTTGAATACAGGTCCGTGCGCTCCTCCCCAGCTGCCGTACAGGATAACGAGAACCGGGAACGCCAATCCGACGTGCGCTTTCAACCATCGCCGACCGTTCCTGATGCCCCATCATCCTCCCACCATCCGGACTTCGACAGAGCACTCAATCTTCCTCGTACTCGTGAGATGAGCGCTATTGGGAACTTGGAATCTCTTCCAGAAGCAGACGATACACACGGATCACTTTCCACTGATGAAGGAGTACAGGCGCCTACAGGTTCCCCGTTTTTCTCTGCACCTGTCCCACAGGCTAGGGGTCACATAAACACGCCCCCCGTTAACATAATGAACAGCTTTTCTCGTTCATTATCTTTCAACACCAACGGACCATTTATATCCGCTTCTCCTGTTTCATCTCTAGATTCCGGCAGTCAGTTTACTTCTGCTGGAGAGTTCCCGCAGAACATTGATGCTCATCTCAAAACATCGCCTCTCATCCAAGACCTTATCGAGCGTCTACTGCGATGCGAGTTCACCGCTCAGGAGGTTCAACGTGAACTCCGCGATGTCCACCGCAAAGTTGATTTGCTTATAGAGCGTTCCCTCAACAATGCGTCACAAGCCAGCAGTTCGCAGCCAGAATTCCAGGATCCATTCGCACCCGCTGGTGGTCACTCCGCTGCTTCCTTGGCTATTCCACGAGCATCTTTTAGCGCGGCAATCGCCCCAAACCAATCTCCACCACCCGACGATATTACCCAGATATCACAGCGCTTAAATACCTTGACCACTTCCGTCGGTCAGCTTCTTGCGTTGCAAACGCAACAGCACATCCAGGGTTCGGCTACGCTTGGTCGACTTACTCCTCATACACCAGATATTCTGCCAAGTCAACCGTTCGGAGCCAATATCCCACCTAATTCCACGTTGGCGGCACACGGGCTACCCAATCGACCAGAGTTGAGGGCTCCTCCTCGTGTCCCTAACCCTCCAACGCGAACCTGGTCTGCAGGAAACCTCGAATTACCTATGAGGGTCGACAACGTCAACGTCGCGTCCCTCGGACGTAGTGATCCGGCTCTCAATAAGCGTCGATCCGTGACTGGAGGAATGCTGCGCAGAGAATCGGTTAGTGCGACCTCCATATTCTCACCGCAGTACTGATCTAGTGACTAGCAGACTGTAGATGGACAAGGGGCTGATTGGTCAGGGAGTTCTCGCGACACTGGTCCCGTGGTCTCCAAATGGGAACAGTTGAACCTCGCACCGGACTTGCTTCGCTCACTGAGTAAATTTGGGTGATTCAACTTCTCACACGGCTTCTTCGTCCAGGACTGATGTAGTTGGTCACTAGTGTTGGCCCACCTAATAAGATTCAACAACGCGCACTTCCCTTCCTTCTTCGAGGTTCCGACATCATCGCGCAAGCTCCTCCGACTCAAGAGCGCATTGCTGCATATGTTATACCTGCCATTCAGGTTGCTGTGGTTAATACAGCGGGTAGACCCCCCAACAGGGGCCCGCTCGCTGTAATAATATCCACCACCGTAGATCAGGCAACACAGGCCCAACGGATGATTCGGGATTTGGGAGGACCCATTGGTATTCGATCAGCGTTGGGAGTGGGTACCTCAACAAATGCGAATGACGTCGCACAGGAGCTGCGCCTTTTACAGCAAAACATGCCACACGTTATTTGCGGAACGCCACAAAAATTACATGCACTCTTCACTTCCCCAGGGGGTCTCACGGGTTTAGAAGTTCGTTTCCTGGTGCTCGACGAAGTCGACCAGCTGATTGCTCGGAATCTGCACGAATATGTTTTCAATATCGTCAAACTACTCCCTCCTCCTAGATCCCGTCCCGTGGGTTCCAGCACTCCAACACCAGGTTCTAATGGCCCCGGACCATCGCCATTCGCTTCGTTCGACACCAACAACCCACTAGCAGGGGTAGCAAACTCCGCCCGGAGATATTCTGCTATTCCTCCGTCACCCCCGAACGACATGTTAGGTAACCCAACAATGATCGAGCGTCAAACTGCCCTATTTTCGAACACTGTACCCCAGGATGTTTTGAACCTTGCGACGGCCATCCAACTCAGAGAACCCGTTCGGGTCCTCGTACGCCGGGACGGAAACGTTACGAGCAGTAGTGAGACGAACCAGGGTTCCCGGGGTTTGCGACAGTTTTACTTGTACCTCGCTTTCACGGCTGGCGGTCGTGCGGATTCCACGAATGCCGGTGCGCAGGGTGGCGGCCATGGAATCATCGGCTCAGGTAGGGGCGCTTCAAGCGTGGAAACTGCCCAGGCTCGAGAGTGGAAGTTGGACGCATTAGCTGACATCTTTGATGAAGTTGAGGTCAGCCAAGCAGTCGTTCACGTTGGTGGGATGAATGCCTTGGACTCCGTCGTATATAAGCTGGCGAGCCGTGGATTAGAAGCAGTTCCGCTTGTGAGTCCTTCGGATTGTCGTTCCTATGATACGCGCTGATCCGCTTCCTTATTTAGCACGGAGAAATGAATGCCGGAACCAAGTTGGCAGCCTTGAACAAGTTCAGAAGTTCTGCTTCAGCTATGATGAGGCAACCAATGACCAAGGTGTTGGTCGTCAACGACGTTCAAGTCAAGATTCCAGAAATATCTCACGTGCCTCTCATCATCAACTATGGTATTATCCAACCAATGTCGACTTTCTTTCTTTGTACTAAGGACATTATAGATTTGCCCAAAGCGGTGGAAGAGTATGCACATCGGTAGGCAACGTTGCATTCATATCCCCTTTGGCCCCCCTCACATCAACGATTTGCAAGTGTCGCTCCCGCTATCGCGTCGAGTTACGCACGCGCCGGCGTCATAATAAATTTCGTGACTGCTACAGGCGGAGATGTAGAGATGCTGCGTTCCATCGAATGTTTCTACAAGTAAGCATTCGGGTTCAGTCTCACGAACGTCACTCACCGTACGTCATTCTGCAGAATAAAATGCGTACGCACTCTTGTTTTTGCTATCACTGGGGGCAAAAAGCGCTGACTCACTTTCACAGCCTGAAGTTCCGATGAGTCTTCGTGATATTGTTTAAATTTTCATGACTTTGGAGATATTCTTGTATCCCTACGTGCACGGGCCGCTTGCTCGAAGATACCGGTCCCTGATTTTTGCTTATTCACACCCGTCAGTGCTACTATATCAACCAACATACAAGCAACCTCGCGGTCACTGATCTGTTCTACGTATACCCTTATATCTGCTCACTTCCCCCAAGTCACGACCATGCGAACGAAACTGTTTCCGTACTCACTTTCCTGATTGCTGATTAAGTACCTGCCCTGATACATTGTCTCGTCTATTCTTACCACTGTATAGCAGATGTCTCTCTTTTCGCTATGTCTTTCCCTTGTGTATACTGTCTCACATACATTGATTTGCTTTTCTGTCCTTCTCTCCATTACTTTATCCATCAACATTGGATCACCAGTATCTTGAGCGTACCGTCCTCGCTGCACGATGCAAGACGTTTTTCGGTAGGTTCCTTGGTAGACTGCCATGCTAGCCTATGGATCTGGTCTACGTGGGCAACGCTGCGATCAAATAACTTTAAAAGTCTCTCATTCGACACGAAAGACGAGGGCCATACCCGACGGGAATCGAACAATACACCTCCCATCTTGCCGGAGTAGCGATCACGTTACTGTGAACGATGATCTCGCCCGTTTCCAAACCGACGGCGAGCAACCTCCTGGACCGGCGATCCGTCAGACGTAGTTCCTCTTTCCAAAAATGAAGGTGACCTCGTAGTGTCCAACGAACAAAAAG
>JBBPPG010000541.1:0-21243 GCA_038091855.1 Leccinellum luteum
CTGGAAGGGAGCATCATAGAGGGTGAGAATCCCGTCTTTGACACGGACTACCAGTGCTTATGTGTTGCGCTCTCGACGAGTCGAGTTGTTTGGGAATGCAGCTCAAAATGGATGGTAAATTCCATCTAAAGCTAAATATAGGCGAGAGACCGATAGCGAACAAGTACCGTGAGGGAAAGATGAAAAGAACTTTGAAAAGAGAGTTAAACAGTACGTGAAATTGCTGAAAAGGAAACGCTTGATGTCAGTTGCATTGATTAGGGATCAGCCTAGCATAATTGCTTGGTGTAATTCTTAGTTGATGGGTCAGCATCAGTTTCGGTTAGTGTACATAGGCGAAGGGAAAGTAGCACTCTTTAGGGAGTGTGTTTTATAGACTCTCATCGGATGCATTGGTTGGGACTGAGGAACTCTGCACGGATTAAATTTTGTTGCAAGGGATGCTGGCATAATGGCCTTAAGCGATCCGTCTTGAAACACGGACCAAGGAGTCTAACATGCATGCGAGTGTTTGGGTTTGCAAACTCGAGCGTGTAATGAAAGTGAAAGTTGAGATCTCTGTCATGGAGAGCATCGACGCCTGGACCTGATCGTCTTCTTGACTAGGGATCTGCAGTAGAGCATGTATGTTGGGACTGTTACGATGTGCCCACATGCTTTCTTTTCCTCTTGCTTCTCTCTTTGTTTCCTTCTTACGCTTCGCTACGAGACACACCAACTTAACTGTACTATAGATATCTGCGTCGTTCCCAATACTTCCTCCGCAGATTACTCACCACTCTTCGTTCCCATCCTTTCCGATTGCACTGCCATCCGCAGCTTCCGATTCCTTCCATACTGCGGATGATTCATCTCCTTGATCCGAGCTTACTGTACGCATAGCCCTCCGCAGTTTCTGACTCATTCTATACTGCGGATGACTCACTCACTTCCATGCCATTCCCTGGCATTCCATCTCGTTCGTATATATAGAGTACTACTCGCATCATGTAACCCTAAGCTAGAGCTACTCGAATATCATCGCTCTTAGCCACCTTCGTCGCCCTTCGTCCTTGTAGGCTCTGCCTCCCCAAGTCCTCGAGCTTCTCAACGTTGAGACTCGTAGCCCATCGTATCCTCCGATCCCCATAGCACTCGGAGTTCAGTCTACTTAGGTCTTGTCGACCTCCGTATCCCTCACCCCTAGCCTTGGGTCTTGTTGACCCTAGTCCCCAGCCTTAGCCTTAGCACCACTTCGAGTCTACGACCGACCCTACCAGGGCCAGTCGTAACACCATCAGTGCTGTTTGATAAAGACAATGAAGATGGAAAGAGGATGGCACCATAGAGTCAAGTGTTTTTGATAAAGAAGGAAAACAGGTCCATGCTTGCCATTGCTTGAAGATGTGGTGGTGGTAAAAAGCCAGAGACCAAACATGAGAACTGCCAGTGGTAGGCTGATTTCAGCAAGGAAGGCACAGCATATGTGCATGTGAGGTGGTTGTTGAATCAGAGTCTGGACATCAATCATACCAGTGGGGGTAACTTGAACATCCATGCCCATGTTGATAGAAATGGTGGCAAAGCAGATGAGGCACTGTTGTAAAGATATGTCATCATGCATTCATGTTAGGACAGATTTTGTTCCATTTTGTTCCATACCTGAGGCCTGTTTCTAAGACTCTAATAGTACTAGATGAGCAGTCTTTTCACAGGTATTGAGTATGTATGTAAGTGTCAACAAGGTTGTTGGTAGCATTATGGGACTATCATATCTGTTCCAACTTTTATTTTTATCCTCTGCCATGATCCCCTCTAATGGAGTCTGACCCACCTCCACATCAAGACCCAACTCAAACTCTCATTTGCTATCAGACCTACCTTGGACCTTTCTGTCTCCATATTGGACTCCTATCACATAGCTAGTTTTTCCCTTCTAGTTACACTCTCCATTCCTGTTACTTACTTAGCCCTCTATTCTCCATTTCATGTATCTACATTTCCTAGTTACCACCTCATGGCATCTGTTCCTTATTCCTATGCTCTCCATTCATGGTCCCACCACTCCACATGCTTTCTATTCTCCATTCTGATCTCCAACTTGAATCCAACCTTCATAGTATATTAACCCTTGTATCTCCTGTACTTATTCAGAGTTATTCCTCAATGTGAATATTGATTCCATGTCTCCTGCATGTCTAAACTCCTTTATCACCATATCCCCTTCACCTTTACCTCAAACCTCCAGTCTCTGCAAATACATATAAAGACATAGGGATCAGCAAGGGCATGACATATACTGTATATTAGTTGTAACTTGTACTAATGTGCACTTTTTTATCACTTGCATAAGTCATGCATAAGTGTTGAGCAAGTAAGATTCCAAAACCCTATGTTTATCTATATGTATAAGTGGTTTACTTGCAATTTACTTATCTCAAGATACATACATAAGTAGTGTATTAATTCTACCTGCTTCTGACAGCTATCAAGGAAACTGACATTGCAGCCTTCAACCTCAAGTCATTCTTTAATCATGGAGCCAGAACAAGACTTCATTCCAGTAGCCATGTTCTCCCACCTACTGGGTGCAAACTTCATTGAAACCTACTATACAGTAGATAGAGTCATGCTGCTGCTCATGCAGAGATTACATGAGGGATGTTGCAGATGATCCACAAACATATGGTGCTCCACCAGAGCAGCACAGGTTAGTATCTCATGCTCCTGCCTGGAGGATCTGTCACCTAACTCTATCTTTGATTTCCTAGGGGCTTTCCTATCTTTGATGATGAGACCTTCCTGATTTGCTAGTTGCCCATACCTCCAGTCATACTAGCCAACTATGGTTTGGCAACAACTGTGCTGTCAGAGACATTTCCATTCTTATTCATTGAGGTAAGAATTAACCTGCCATAGGCTGCCAGTGCTCAAGCATACTAGCCAAAAAAGACAAACACCTTATGCCCCCTACACAAGAAGCATTGCCAGATGTCACATATAAAAAACATGCTAGTAACAGGATCTAATTAGTACAAATTTTCCTAATCTACAAATAGCATGCCATGGGGCAGCCTTGCATAATTTTTCCTAGTGGTAGTATTGGGTAAACTATTACACCATGTAACAGGCTAAACAAACCAGGTTCTGAAACTATCACACCATACAGATGATGCAACAGTCTAAAATTTTGCCTTGTTTATTTAGCCTGTCACATAGTTTACCTATGTCATATTGACAATTGCATGGTTATTAGCTGTTAACCAGTACAAGTGTGAGTGGTCTTTTGCTAAATTATTGTAAACTGCTCTGTAAACTTGCTTCCAACATGATTCCTTTGAAATGAATGAATGAAGGAGGATCCAGGGGTGCCCAGAGGGCTGTGGTATGTCATATTGTGACATGGTTGTTAGCTGTTAACCAGTAAAAATTATGCAAGGTAGCATTGCTGTTTCTGGATTGGGAAAACTTGAACTAATTGGACCCTGTTGTTATGTGTGGCATCTGGCAATGCCTCTTGTGCTAGTACTCATACATGGCAATCTTAACCTCATTTATCAGTGCTAGCTATGATGGGGCACTCATTTGGAATGGTGGTTATTTAAGTCCTCCATGCCAGTGCATGAATTGCATAGCACCTCAGATTTCCTAACATTTATGATGCAGTAAGCACAAGTTTTAGTTTTTGCAATTACAGTAGGCTATCTTGTAATGCATGGTGAATGTATCATGAGATAGTCTACTGTAGTCCAGTGAGGTTGACTACCATCTTCATAGTTCAGTCATCATCACAAGTTTCAGAACACGCGAGACTTGAAGCAGGGCAATCATGCTCATTACCAATCACTGGACTCGGAGATGTTCAAATTTGATGCTTCAAGTTGACCAGGATCTGGGGGACTCATCTACTACGAGGTGTTACTATAAGTAGTACTTCCTCAGTGGGACTCCGCTGCGGGAGAGGGAGAGCCCAAGGGTATGTGTCTACAAATATACGTCCAGCGTCGCTTCTCCAGCTCCATTATACCCAACGCCACGCAAATTCCAGGGACACGCTAACTTTTGCACACGATCCGCAGAGTCCGTGGCACGGCTGAAGACCTCCACCGTCAGCTTCTTCTTCCCTCCTCCTCCACCAGCCAAGTCCTGCGCCAACAATAAATCGTTCACGTTCTCCTCGTCCGCCATGAGATCGACCGAACCCTCCCATATCGCCCAACTCCATCGTCCGTCTTGGTACTTGATCTCGCACGGGTACCACGAGGACCCACCGTTCACGCTGACGTCGACGGACTTGACCGTCCGATCCGAGTAGGCATACCCGCGCACCTTGATCGTCAGCGCGTCCAGACCCGCCGACGGGACTGCACCGTGTCGGACGCGCTCGACGCTCGTCACGACTGAGTTGCAGTCTAGGTTCTGCATCGACGGGACGGTGGACCACCAGCCTTGCGCGCGCGCCATCTCCATGCTCGTTACCTAGTAGAGAGCACCCGTCACGTCAGAATCGCAACGACGCGTGTTGTAGTGCGCACGCTACCTCTTCGGGCAATATCCTGTAATCGGTTTGCTGGAAAAAGTTGGGCGACTCGGACCGTGAGACGGTGATATGGTCCACCCATTTCACCCAGCGCATGCCGTAGCACCCGGGAACGACGACACGCAAGGGGAAGCCCTGTCCAGGCGACAGTGGCACGCCGTTCATCTACTCAAGCATACGTCAATGCGCTGGGAACGGCGACTGGTAGTGGTAGTACACATGCCTCGTACGCGAGGAGTACGTCCCCGTCCTCGCTCATCGCTTTCTCCAGGGTGATCGAACCGCCATACCACTCTGCCGAGTCGCACGGCGCGACGTGCGAGGCAAAGCGCACATGAAGTCCCTTCCACGACGCGCTGTCGTCCGCCGAGACGCCCGCGGTGCGGAGGATCTCCCGCAGTGGCGCGCCAGTCCAGCGGAGGTTGGCGGCCGTACCCTCGGACCACTTGACTCCTCGAACGTCCTTGCCCGTCTTTTGGGCCATCTTGGCTCTGCGATTCCCGGCGCACTGTGTTTCGTGTTCGCATTAGAGTTGATGACAAGGCGTAGGAGAATGCGTACGACGAGGACGGCGACGACTTGTCTTTGTGGAAAGTCGTTTCGCACTCTGTTCAGCGTGAGGTCGAGTTTCTCGACGCCATCTATCTCGCCGTCGACCTTGACGACGAGGTCCTCGGCATTGGAACGAAAGTCCACGATGACAGCTTAGCAATCGTAATCAAAAAGTCTGAACGGGGCAAAGGGGAGTTTGTGCGGCGTACAATGATTACGAGCATAGACCAAATGCGATGGGGTGATGTCGTGGTTAGTGAGTTCAGCGAGAGATTTCGGCTCGGCGTTGAGGGGTTGCTCTTCCAAGACGCGAAGTGGATCGGGGGCGCCCATTCAAGATGACGACAAACGTGTGGCGCAAAAAGTTCAATGTCAAAAGTGCGAATTAAAGGACCCCCATTTCGCCTGTTTTATATCAATCAGGGGGTACACGAGGTGCACTGGACCATGGCATCGGTTCGGATCTTTTTCACATCGATGAGAGGCATTTCTCCACGCTCCCTCGGAAGAAATCATGGGCATGGGTTTTGCCACTGACAAGTTGCATGATTACATGAATAGTTTGCTAAGTCTACAGAGGTCCATAATCATTCGTCCGCTTCACTGGCAATGATAACGTCGTCTGTTTCAAAGAAGCATCGTTCATCTCGGTTCGGGGTGAGAAACTGGATCGCTTACCGATCTTGAGGACTGCCCTCACGAGCTGCAACTCCGAGGTCAGAGAAGTTCAAAGGAGGTGAAATAATGTACGTACTTGCGTAGCAAGCAAATACTGCTGTCGTTTTGAAATCAACGGATCATACACGAACTGCTTCTTCATATCTGCGCATATGAATGAGACATCGACGTCCAAGCAAGGTCGCTTTGATCCGTACCGTTCTCGTTTTGACCAGCACAGTCGATTCCTAAACGAGAATTCTTCTCCGTCACCTGCCCGCTTTTGACGTGGGCAAGTGTCTCGATCGGTGAAAGACCGCTGTTTTCTGCAAGAGCAAGGGGTACGGCATCGAGAGCAGCGGCAAAAGAGCGCATTGCGTATTGTTCTATTGAGGGGATCTAGATCATAAGTCAGTCAGAGAAATCCATGCCGAACGTTGCATATTAGTACCTCGTCGGCAGCTTTGGCCACAGCAATGGAGCAGCTGATATCTGCGGCTCCACCACCATAAACAACTCTATTGTCGACGACAAGATTCCGGACGGCGCATATAGCATCGTGTAACGCCCGCTTTGCTTCGTCCACGATCTGAAGAAACGATGAGTGACGTGCAGCGCATGAGACAGATACCACTACCATCTTATTCGATCCGCGTACAAAGATGGTGACAGCACGAGTGTTGGCACATTCCTCGATGACAAGCATCTTGTCCCGGGTTGTTCCAAAGGTGACTTCGCGTACGATGCCGGCTTTACCTAGTTTTTCCGCTGTGAGTTCCTCAAATCTGGGTACGATCCGGCCATGCGTAGCTATAGCAATCAGCTGGGAGACGCGTTACAACTCGGACAGTAGGTTATGGACATGAACGGGACGTTACTTCAATTTCTGGTCCGCCGACCCACCGCACGGCTGGGAGCTCGTTTTGCATGAGTAGATGGTTCGCTTCGTCGTCGAAGCCCCATTGGCATATAACTAGGTTTGCGCCCGTGTCTTTCACCATCTTGATCATGTCTTCGAATTTCTCCTTTTCATAAACTCGGAGTCGCTTGAACTCTTCGACGCTGGTGATGTCTAGTTTGTGCTTTGTCTTTGGGCGCGGGGGTTCGAACGGACAGGTGAGGATGGCAAGACGCGCGTCTTTGACGGACGAGGGCATCTGTGGGTGTGACATGTCCTTGTCGATGAGCACGCCCTTGATGAGGGTGGTGTCAGCAAGGGAGCCGCCGACTTTTCCGTCCACCTTGATGAGGTCAAAGGGAACGTCGCGACGTTCCATGTCCGCGACCGTCAGCACTGCGTCTACGGCGATCTGCGCAAACTGCTTGATCTCTTTCGAGACACTGTCGAGGAAACGTCAGGACAGGTCAGGAAATGGACGAGAGCGCTTACATTTTGCTTCCAAGGCTCGTCATCGCTGTTTTGATGAGATTCTCCTTGTTCTGGGAAGAGAACTCGACGCGATCTGAGATGCGGTCGAGCTGTTCGATGGCCACTTTGCAGGCCCTGTCGAACCCGTCTGCGATGCGGATGGGATGGATGCCCCGGTCTAGGAGGGATTCGCTCTGCTCGAGAAGTGCGCCGGCGAGTACTTTGTGGAACGTTGAACGCGTGTAGAGGTTGAAAGAAGAGTGCGTACCAACGACGCCGGTCGTGCCATCGCCGATCTCGTCGTCCTGGCTCTTTGAAAGCTGGACGAGGAGTTTTGCGATTTGGTTCTCGACCTCCATCTGGCCAAGGATTGTCGCGCCATCGTTCGTGACGGTGATGTCGCCGTCGGGAGAGATGAGGATTTTGTCGAGCCCTAGAGAGAGGGATGAGATCGGATCACGTGCGCGATGAGGGACGTACCACGGGGTCCGAGCGATGTACGGACGATGTTTGCGACTGTCCTCGCTGCGAGGATGTGCGACTAGAGATAATGATAATGTCAGTGCGTTGCACTCGAATAACTAGTAAAATCAACCTTGATGGCTTCTATGCCGTGACTTCTAGTCTTTTTTCCCTGTTCTCTGAGAATGATGAACGGTCTGCCATACTAACTATTCGTGAGTTAATTTCTATGATAAATGTAGAAAAGATTTACTTCGTCTGTTGCATAGACAGCTTCTGGTTGCGCCATGGCAAGAACGCGAGCGTGACAGATTGTAAGTGTGACCTGTGTTCGATATCACACTATGTGACTTGGGGTTAGACGACTTGGACTTGAACACAAAACACGGCAAACTTGAAAGATGGAACACGAAATTGACGGCTGGATCGAACAACTCAGCCAGTGCAAACAACTCGCTGAAGTAGACGTAAAGAAATTATGCGACAAAGTACGTTATTCTTACCACGTCCTCATGATCGTCGCTCACCCACTTGGCAGACGAGGGAGATCCTGATGGAAGAATCCAACGTGCAGCCCGTGAGGTGCCCAGTCACAGTCTGTGGTGACATCCACGGCCAGTTTGTGCGTGCAATCTCTTGGGCGTGATCTCTTCCTGATCGAGTCGCCCGCCCTTTGACCCGCACAGCACGATCTCTCAGAGCTCTTTCGGATCGGCGGGAACTCACCAGACACCAACTATCTTTTCATGGGAGACTACGTGGACCGTGGATACTATTCTGTCGAGACGGTTACGCTGCTGGTCGCGCTCAAGCTGCGGTATCGGGACCGCGTTACGATTCTGCGGGGTAATCACGAGTCGAGACAGATCACGCAGGTGTACGGATTTTACGACGAGTGCTTGCGAAAATACGGAAACGCCAACGTATGGCGATTCTTTACGGACTTGTTCGATTTCCTGCCCTTGACGGCGCTGATTGATAACCAAGTGAGTGTTGGACAGAGGATGACCATCAACGCTGAGCACGTGACAGATATTTTGTCTTCATGGCGGGCTTTCGCCGTCGATCGACACGCTCGATCATGTTCGGTCAATTGACCGTGTCCAAGAGGTCCCACACGAAGGACCAATGTGCGATTTGCTCTGGTCGGATCCCGATGATCGGAGTGGTTGGGGGATATCACCCCGCGGGGCGGGGTACACTTTCGGACAGGATATTTCGGAGGCGTTCAATCATAATAATGGGCTGACGCTGGTGGCGCGGGCCCACCAATTGGTGATGGAGGGTGAGTAGGGATGACACGCTTTTGGCTTGGGTGCTGACGTGGTTGTGCCGCAGGATATAGCTGGGGACAGGACCGGAACGTGGTGACGATTTTCAGTGCTCCAAACTACTGCTACAGATGTGGGAATCAGGCTGCGATCATGGAGATTGATGAAAAACTGTCGTACACATTGTGGGTGGCGTTTCTGTCGCGTGTGTGTGACGGACACTTACGCATTGATGGACAGCCTTCAGTTTGATCCTGCACCGCGTGCAGGAGAGCCACTTGTGTCGCGGCGGGTTCCGGACTACTTTTTGGTGAGTGTGGAACAAACAGAGTGTGGACGTGAGCTGATTTTTTTTTTTTTTGTTGTGTAGTGACTTTGGATCGGACAATGTAGTAGATTGTTGGTTGGTTGTAAATACGAGACAACACGAGTTTTGATGATCTTCTCGAGGCAACAACGTGTTGGTTGATGTCGTTCTCGGGCACTCCTCTCGGTCAAGTTAGACGTTTAGATCACAAAACTTTTCTCACTGGCAACAGACAACAAGAAACTTTGCAAAACCAGCACCTTCCACGTCCTCGCTCAATACCAGAATCACCACCGAAACTGGATCAACAACAGCACGACGAGACAGCACTCGTCCGCTACGCACGTCTCAAGCGCGACCAGTCCAGCAATCTCCATCCAGAAAAGTGGACAGTCAAGGGCACTTCAGTAAACATCGCCGCCGCCTTCAACCAGGCCGTCGACATGAACAACCCAAACAGCGCTTGGGCCTCTGGCTCGCAGACCACCCTCAACGTGCCTCGCAGCACCTCCGTCGAGTACGAGAAGGAAACCCACTCCACTTCCTCTCGTCGCCTCGCTCCTCCTCCCAGTCGTCTCGCCCAGCGAAAACCACTCACTAAACACAACTCAGTTCTCACCCACCACGTATCCGACTCAGAGGCAGAGGAACCCCAATCCCAGTCCTTCGAACGCGCAAAGAGCCCCTTTGAGCAGGTCATCGACGCCTCCAAGCGTGCCATCACCACCGCTACCTCCTTCTATCTCCGCCAGCGCTCCACAGAACCTGCAGACGTATCCGCTGCCACCACAAACGGCAAAGAGTCCAGCCTCGACTACGACGAACTCGACCGTGACTATCAGGAGCTCCAGCGGCAGCGCGCACAGGACGACGAACAGTCTTCCCGCAAGATATCCGCCAACCAAAGACGCAACCGCATGTCCCTCGACAACAAGGCGTACCGTCCCTCCAAGTCCGACCTAGAAGAGTCGGACGACCAGATTCCCGATGATGGCAAGAAGCGCAGGCGGAGGGTAAAGAAGAAGGACCTCGGCCCCGCTGCTTTGACGTCCCTCCCGGTAGCTGGCTACGATAAACGCAGAAGAAGGAAGAGAGGCTCCAGAGGTGGCGACGCAGAAGCCGACGATGCAGAGGACGATCAAGAGAGCAGCTTTGGCAGCGAACAGGTCAGCTTTCCCGCTTTCAAAACGACGCATTCTCTGACGTCTCTCTAGCACTCATCCGCACAGGTCCAGCCCGCAGCCAGCGAGTCATTCCTGCGCACCTCCGTGCCACCCCCCTCACGGTCTTCTGTGCCCCGCTCCTCCGTGCCACCACCATCCAAATCTCCCCTAGAGCTCGAAGACGGTCTTTCTGGCGCTCAATCTAGTTTGGAAGTCATACTGGAGAGCGATGAACCTCCCGACGTGGACGGCATTACCACCACCTCTGATTCCCGCAGTATTGGTTTCTCCGTTGGCAGCATCCTCGGATTTCTGGTCAACAGAATCACAAGGTTCCTCTTGTTCGTCCTCGAATGGACGCTACGCGTCATATCACTCGTTTTCTTGATAGTCGGGCGTATCTTGGGCTCGATCGTCTACGTTTTCTTTTACAAGCCAATGTTGCTTTTACGCTCCTTTGATTCTCAATCGTTCATCTACCTTGTGCGGTTCGCCGTCTTGGCGCTGGTGGTCTACCTCGCATGCGTCCAATTCTACGATCCGCTAGTCCAGCTACTTCCTTACCATTCCTCCTCGAGCCCGTACCATGCGCCCGAAACGCCCATCACCAACCTCGATGAGCTCGTCGCGAGGCTGCAGAACATCGAATCCGCGTTCTCTGGTCTGTCACTCGATCACCAAAGAGCGCGAACTCAGCAGGACCTCGAAACCCGCGCACACGGAGAGGTCGTGAACAGGGTGTATGCCCTCGAAGCCCGCGTGCGTGAGGAGGCAAAACGTGTCGCAGAGACGGAGACCCACCTTCAGGCATCCGCAAGGCACGGCCTCTCAGACGTCAAGAGACAAATCGATGCGCTCCAAGCGCAGCTGGCTGCGATCGAAGCTGCCCCTCGGGAGGTATCACCACCACCTTCGCCACTCCCACCAACTAGCGACGAGGAAGCACGCAGAAAATTGAAGGCCCTCGAAGAGCGCGTGGGTAGCGTCGAGGGAGGCGTCAAGGAAGCCCTCGAAATTTCAAAGCATACCCATACCAACAAAGACTCGATGCCTTCTGGACCGGCGTGGTGGTCCAAGCTTTCCTCCGCTGTTAGTTCTGGAAAGGGTCTTGTCATCAAGTCCAGCGATGGTACCGACGTGACTGGTCTGATATCCCAACTCGTGGATACCGCTGTCGTGCGGTCCACCACTCGCGATATCGTCTCTCGCGCCGACTTTGCTCTGCACTCTGCGGGTGCACGTCCTATACCGAGTCTCACAACACATACCCTCGAGATGCGCCCAACGACGCTGCGGGGATCGGTGCTCAGCTGGATGACAGGCCACGGGCGCGAGATGGGCCGATCACCGATCACAGCGCTACACCAAGACATCCACAGTGGACTTTGCTGGCCCATGAGTGGTAACTTTGGTCAGCTTGGCGTTGCACTCTCGTTCCCTGCATACATCACCGACATCACGATCGACCACGTCGCAAAAGAGGTTGCGTTTGACCTGCGGACCGCCCCTCGGGACATGGAGGTGTGGGGGCTCGTGGAAGGCACGGAGAACCTCGAAAAGGTCGGTGCCTTTAAAGCCGAGCGAGCTGCCCAACTTGCAGAATCCATGAGAATCGCGGAAGAATCTGGCTCCCCGATGCCCGAAGAGCCAGACGAAGACATGTATCCATCCACACTTCCTGCGAGCCACCCATACGTCCGGCTGGCTTCCTTTACCTACGACATCGATGCGCCGTCCAACATCCAGACATTCCCCGTGCGCCAAGAGATCCAGGATCTCGGTGTCGATTTCGGTGTCGTCGCGCTCGTTATCAAGAACAATTGGGGAAAGAAGGAGTACACGTGTCTGTACCGATTCCGTGTGCATGGCGAGCGCCTCGGTGGGACACCAGAACCGTCTGTTTCGGAGGACTTTGAATCGTGATAAGGTAAAAAAAGGTCGGGGGTTGTGAATAGGATTTTTTAAATATGTTATCTCTCTCTCCTTCATTTTTTCTTGTTTCCCATAAGGCTCTTCATCGACAGGCTGCTCAGATTCCCGTCTCCTAGATTATTCATTTAATGTTACTCGTCTGTACTCATGACTGCAATGACAATTCCATATCCTTGTCTCGACTCGGACTCGATCGTATTTGGATCACCTCCAGGGTTACATATTTACCTGCATAGTACATCGCATGTCTAATACAAGGTATCCAAGTACAAGTTTCCAGACACGGTGTATCATATCCTCTACATTGATGCCTGGGTATTCCCGTTGACGGCAGCAGGTACGGTCAAACCGTCCTGAACGCCAACCTTGACGTCCCATTCCTTGATGCCCACCACCCCGCCGAGCTGTCGCCACACCCTCGTCAACTCCTTCCTCCGACTCTCCGACATGGCGAGCAACGCAGGCCAATACACCTCATGCACATACTCGAACGGCACCGACCCCCCCAACCCTTCGCTCACGAGCTGATCCGACGCAGCCAACATCTCCTCGTCTTCCTCTCCCCCGTCACGCTCTCGATCTCTCGCCTCTGTAGAGCGCCACAGCCCCCGCTCGTCCGCGAACGGGTCGAACACGAGCTTGGAGCGCGTGACGGGGTCCATGAGCGGCGTGATCAGTTTCCAGAACGCGGCGAGGAGCCAGGGCGAACGGGCGATGACAGCCACGGAGAGGCGTTCGGGGTAGTGATTCTGGAGGTTGTAGAGGATGTGTCTAGAAACGTAAAAGGAGGGCGCTTTGGCCTTGTCTGCAAAGTCGACCATGAATGCGATCGATCTGGTTTATAAAGTGTAGTAGCGCCAGAGTCAAAAGTCGGCGAAAGGCAGGAACGTACTCGATGCCGGGGCCCATAAACTCGATGGCGCGCTCGATGATCCAAAAGATGAACTGGACCTGTCGCTGACCCTCGCCCGAGTTCTGCTTGCTCGGATAATAGTAGACGAGCGGTCTGCCGTGGGGGTCGTATCCACAAAGGAACATGCTGCCAGTCATGGATTCGGGCTCGACGTGCTCTGGCGTGACGAGGGCGTAGAGACCAAAGTCGCGTCTCCATTTGAGGGCAGCTTCAAGGCGTTTGATGCTCTCTGACGGATCGTCTTTCGCGGCACATAAGAAGCGCAGGATGCACTCGTACGACTAGCATAACGTGAGTATCGGGAAGAATGAAGGAAAAGAGGGAGACGAACGAGCCACATTCGCTCCTCTTCCATCAGCGTGCCTTGTTCGGTGTCGACGCCGGGCAGTACATAGTCTGGGTCGGCAAAGTGGGCGAGCACGCGGTCGTACCCCGCTTGTGCTTTCTCCGATAACTTGGGAGGTGGAGGGGCATCAGGACGGGATGGGACGAGGAAAGGCGTCTGGACAACGGTGGACGAAGACATCGCAAGTGATTGGGCAAGAGCCTGAGACGGATGTAATTAAAACCCTACTAGTCGAACCGGGAAGCGAACAGGCAGGTATTGCGCCCATTGAGTCCTCTCTGAACGATGCCAAACCTCGGTTACTGAGAAGCGAAACCTATCAGAGGCCTGAACGTTGACCACACATTTTTCATTCCAGATGAAAAAAAAAGGTGTCCTGCACTGGTTTCAATATGATCGAATCAGAGACAGCTGAAGACTCTCACCAGGGCTCAAATGCTCGCCTACCACGGTGCGCCACGGCTGCTTCAAAAAGTGAGACAAATCACGAACGTGTTGGGTAAACTTGAAGAATGTGACTTATTCGGGACGACTCAGTCCGGTGGCACGGTATATTAATTTTACACGTCCTTGAAGTGCTAGTCACGTTCAGCATCGACGTGTGCCCCCCCCCTCCTCCTAACGGAACTTCCAGATTTATGGTTAGTCACCCAAAGCAGAACTCGAGGGATGCATCTGGGGCAGTGGGATTCAAGCTTGACGGGAGTATGAGCCAGAGTGCCGAAACCGCCGCTAACTTAGTAGCGGTCCCATCTCTAGATATCTGCCCTCTAGAGATGGAACCAGCATGCTGGATCCGGGGCACGGACGAGTCAGGTGAGGCATTCATGTGGACTCATCCCTACAGCCTAGTACTTTATTTTGGTCACAATTTCCCCGGGGCTTCGTATTGCTGCATGCTTATCTACTGATCAACCGATACTCACTGCCCGAAATCCCCGCCGCCAGTGGAACGATCAGTGGCCTGGGGTCACTGGTGCTCAAGACCATAATGCTTTTCGAAAGGTAACGGTAGTAAGTTCCAGCTCAATATATCCTTGCTTCGCTTCAATTTTGATCCGTCAGAAAATGTTCGTCCGCGATGTGTAGGAAATAACCTGCTCGCTTCGGATTTGTATGAATGCTTACTACTACACAAATCTACCGACTTCACCGAGACATCACGGTGTAGTGACCGACGAAGAACATGGTTAGATAAGTCTGTGTACAATCCAAGTTTACTTCCACTTCAGTCAATCATCTAGTGATTCTATCGATCTCTTTCAATTCTGAAGAAACCATGAATTCTCTTTACTTGAACAGTATGAAAATGTCTACTTTGAGAGACCAGGCATGAGTGGTCAGTTCGTTGATCTGCATTGGTGCTTGATTATTTCAGTTGACTGAAACGGGAGCGATCAACCCGTCTCGAACGCCGATCTTGACGTCCCACTCCTTGATACCCGCCACTCCGCCGAGCTGTCGCCACACCTGACTCAACTCTTTCCTCCGGCCCTCGCACATGGCCAGCAGCGCAGGCCAATAGACCGCGTGCTCGTGCTCGAACGGAACTGAGCCCGCGAAACCCTCGCTTACGAGTTGACCCGACGTGGCCAGCATCGCGTCCGACTCGCCCCGGTCCCGCGCCTCTGCGGTGCGCCATAGACCATCTTCATCCGAGACGGTGTCGAAAAGGACCTTCGAGCGCGTGTACGAGTCCAAGAGCGGCATGACGAGTTTCCAGAAGGCGGAGAGGAGCCAGGGAGAGCGAGTGATGGCGACAGTGCCGAGGTGTTCGGGGTAGTGGGTCTGCATGATGTACAGGATCTGTCTCGTGGCGTAGAACGAGGGGGGCTGGGCTTTGTCGGCGAAGTCGACCATGAACGTGACAGTCCTGTGGAAATAAACAGGATAGTAAGGGGGGAATGAGTCGACGGAAAGCGGAACGCAGCAAGAAACGTGCGACGTACTCGACGCCGGGGACCATCAACTCGATGGCGCGCTCGATGATCCAAAAAACAAACTGGACCTGTTGCAAATCATCTTTCGTAGTGCGCTTACTTGGGTAATAATAGATGACTGGTCTGCCCTGGAAATCGTATCCATAGAGAAACATGCTCCCGGTGGCAGCTTCGGCCTCGACCAGCTCTGACGTGACGAGGGAGTAGAGACCAAAGTCACGCCTCCATTTGAGAGCCCCTTCAAGGCGTTTGATACACTCTGATGGGCCATATTTTGTGACACGCAAAAAACGCAGGATGCACTCGTACGACTAGGCCCCATCCGTGAGTATGGGGAAGAAAGAAACGAGGGATACGAACGAGCCACATGCGCTCCTCTTCCATCAGAAAGCCCTTTTCTGCATCAATGCCAGGGAGCACATAGTCCGGATTAGAAAAGTGGGAGAGCACGCGGTCGTACTCTGCCCGTTCCTTCTCAGATAGCTTCTGGGGTGGAGGGAAATCGCGAGCTGGGATGGGGAGAGGTGTCTGAACGGTGGTCGAAGACATTCGACGAACAAGCAAAGGTCGGGTACAGTAGGAACTTTTGACGGTACGCACATCGGGTATGAAAATACGACCAGTTCTTATAGTAGCGATCTGACTCGGGCAAATCACTAAGTTCCGCGTAGCGCAGGATCAGGTCAAATTTCCGTGACTTTTTCGTCCATCGTACCTTCAAAATTCCGAGTCCCCAAATGCCACGTATCAATATCATAGTCTGTGCTGATTTCATGTCACCTTATGTAACGGGAAAATCTTATAAACCCGCCAGTTCATCTACTCGTCGATCGTCATATGTATGAAAAAGTTAGGGTTAGCAGAGCGAAAGGATTTCTGTCCCCTCATTATTCGCTTATTGTAATAGCAATGGTACGGAACATCATGATGTTCGCTTTTACCTGAAGTTACAAGATTATATTGATTTCGACGTGACGCGCCCTATGAAAATCAAGATACAATCGATCACGTCAGGGGTGTTTGTTTAGATTTTAAAAATTCAAGTTTCCGTTGAGAGACCGGGTATCATTCTACATTGACGTTTGGGTATTCCCGTTGACAGCAGCGGGTACGGTCAAACCGTCCTGAACCCCAACCTTGACGTCCCACTCCTTGATGCCAACCACCCCGCCAAGCTGTCGCCACACCCGTGTCATCTCGTTCCTTCGGCTCTCCGACATGGCCAGCAGTGCAGGCCAATACACCTCGTGCACATACTTGAATGGAACCTCTCCTGACCAGCCCTCGCTTAAGAGCTGGTCGGATGCAAACAGCATTGCATCCTCCTCGCCCTTGTCTCGCGCTGCGGCAGAGCGCCACAGACCGGTATCGTCCGAGACGGGACTAAACACGAGCTTCGAGTACGTGACCCGGTCCATAAGAGGGGTGATGAGCCTCCAGAACGCTTGAAGGAGCCAGGGTAAGTGGCCGACGATGGCCACGCCGAGACGTTCAGGATAGTGGGTCTGGAAGATGTGAAGAAGCTGTCTCGAGAGGGAGAACGAAGAGTTCTGGGTCTTGTGCGCGTAGTCTACCATTAACCCAATCGACCTGTGCGAAACGAAAGTTGCGTGAGGAGTTGACGAAAAACGAAACATTTGAACAGGAAAAGCACAACGTACTCGACGCCGGGACCCATGAACTCGATGGCGCGCTCAAACATCCAGAAGGAAATATGGATCTGTCGCGGGGTCTCTTCCGTGTTTTGCTTGCTCGGGCAGCAGTAGATCATTGGTCTCCCATGAGTATCATACCCATAGAGGAATATTTTGCCGGTGACTACTTCAGGCTCGACATGCTCCGGTGTGATCAGGCTGTAGAGACCAAAGTCGCGCCTCCATTTGAGAGTCGCTTCAAGGCGCTTGATACACTCTGATGGGTTGTGCCTCGTAGCACGCAAGTAGCGCAGGATGCACTCGTACGACTAGGGCGTCCATGAGTACTGTATAGAGAAAGAGAAAACGAGACGAACGAGCCACATGCACTCCTCTTCCATTAGCGTACCTTTCTCCGTATCAACGCCCGCGAGGACATAATCTGGGATGGTAAAGTGGGCGAGCACCTGGTCGTACCCCGCTTGTTCTTTTTCAGACAGTTTTTTGGGGGGAAGGGCATCGCGACGAGCTGGGACGGGGAGAGGTGTGTGGACAGTGGACGAGGACATTGGGGGCGGCCTACTGCCAGTGTCAACCTTGGGACGCTGTTTCGACTCGGAAAGCCTCGGAAGCGAACAAGCATCGTGTCTCGTTGAACAACCCTGAAATAATTCACTAGCCTTAGTTTGTAGTCTCCCGTAGGCAGACCCTTATGTAAGTAGGAAGACAGTCGTTCCTCTTCTATTAGTTTGGTGACCTTAGTTTATGTAGAAGCGAAGCAACTTAGGTTCAAGTTAGAGTCCTGCAGTCAGGACTGGTGGTGCGGACCATCACAATCCAAGTTACTTCCACCTGCAGTCAGTCGTCTAGTAATTTTATAGATCACACCCGATTCTGAAGCAAGAAAACATGAATTCTTCTCAAACGGTATCAAAATATAGGATCTACTTCGAGAGACTGGGTATGAGTGATTGGTTCGTTGATCTACACTGACGCTTGGCTATTTCCGCTGACGGCGACGGGAGTGGTCAACCCGTCTCGAACCCCGATCTTGACGTCCCACTCCTTGATACCCACCATTCCACCGAGCTGTCGCCACACTCGAGTTAACTCCTTCCTCCGATTCTCGCACATGGCCAGCAGCGCAGGCCAATAGACCTCGTGCACATACTCAAACGGAACCGAGCCTGACCACCCTTCGCTCAAGAGCCGGTCAGATGCGAACAGCATGGCATCCACCTCGCCCTTTTCTCGCGCTGCGGCGGAGCGCCACAGACCGACATCGTCCGAGACGGGACTGAACACGAACACTGAGTGTGTGGCCGGGTTCATGAGTGGGGTGATGAGCTTCCAGAACGCTCGAAAGAACATGGGTAAGTGGCTGACGATGGCCACGCCGAGACGTTCAGGATAGTGGGTCTGGAAGATGTGGAGGACCTGTCTTGAGAGGGAGAACGAAGACCTCGGGGCCTTGTGAGCGCTGTAGATCATGAACCCAATCGACCTGTACGGGAGAGGAGGGGATGACGAAAAACAAAAGGTTTGAACAGGAAGAGTACAACGTACTCGACGCCGGGACCCATGAGCTCGATGGCGCGCTCGAGGACCCAGAAAGCAATATGGGTCCGTCGCTGGGTCCCTTCCGTGTTTTGCTTGCTTGGGTAGTAGTAGACCATTGGTCTACCGTGGGTATCATACCCATAGAGGAATATTTTGCCGGTGACTACTTCAGGCTCAACGTGCTCCGGTGTGATCCGACTGTAGAGACCAAAGTCGCGCCTCCATTTGAGAGTCGCTTCAAGGCGCTTGATACATTCTGATGGGTTGTGCCTCGCAGCACGCAAGTAGCGCAGGATGCACTCGTACGACTAGGACGCGTCCGTGAGCATGGAGAAAACAAGAGAGAGAGAGAAAACGAGACGGACGAGCCACATGCACTCCTCTTCCATTAGCGCGCCTTTTTCCGTATCAACACCAGGGAGAACATAATCTGGGACGGTAAAGTGGGCGAGCACCTGGTCGTATCCTGCTTGTTCTTTTTCAGACAGCTTTTGGGGAGGAAGGGCATCGCGACGGGCTGGGACGGGGAGAGGTGTGTGGACGGACATGACCTCCTTGGAACAACAGTAATTCGAAAGCCTCGGAAGCGAACACCGGGAAGCGAGATCTGAACCTACTAGCCTTTGTTGTGTGTACCTAACCTTAAGAAGCTATCATTGTAACTTGGGTTTTGCAGTCCGGACTGACCGGGATCAGTATGCATGGCGGGAGACTGGCTAGTTTCTTGGTGGGTAACGAAGAAACTTCCTTGCATCTGTCATCAACCGCTTGAAGGGTTTTACTCCCGAGTGTTAGTGCGGTCGGAGGAAGCGGGCCTGCCCCCTTGCTCGTCCAGTCTGTGTGACTTCGGAGAAGGACAACCGACACCAGGTGAGTCCGACAGCTCGTTCAGTGAATAGGATCATGATGCAAGACATCTCTTTGTGGTAGGCTGACTGGACTTTGACGGGTTGATGTAATTCCAGTATGAGTATGCCAAGGACTATTTACTTATTATAGATGTCTGGTCTAAGATGCGGTTTCCAAGACGCAAGTTTACTGTGAAAGATAGGGAGGTGTCAATGAATGATCCGATCCTCTATATTGCTTGGGCGATCCCATCGACGACGACGGGCGGGTTCAAACCGTCTCGAACACCGACTTTGACGTCCCACTCCTTGATACCCACCATTCCGCCGAGCTCTCCCCACACCCGAGTTAATTCCTTCCTCCGGCCCTCGGACATGGCCAGCAGCGCGGGCCAATAGATCTCATGCATGTACGTGAATGGAATCGAGCCCGACCAGCCCTCGTTCACGAGCTGGTCGGATGTGAACAGCATGACATCCGCTTCACCCTGATCCCGTACTGCAGCAGAGCGCCAGAGACCAGCGTCGTCCGCGAAGGGGTTGAACACGAGTTTCGAGCGCGTGACAGGATCTATGAGCGGGGTGATGAACTTCCAGAATGCCTGGAGGAGCCAGGGAACGTGGGTAACTATGGCTACGCCGAGACGTTCAGGGTAGTGGGTTTGCAAGAGGTGGAGGACCTGTCTTGAAGTAGAGAAAGAGGGACCCTTTGCCTTGTCCGCGTAGTCGACCATAAGCGCAATCGATCTACGTGAAACACGTGGGCAAGAGAGGGAAGGGAAGAGCAGATCAGCAAGACACGAAATGCAGCGAGGATGGCGTAACTTACTCAACACCGGGACCCATGAGCTCGATGGCGCGCTCGAGTACCCAGAAGACAAAATGGATCTGGCGTGGGCTCTCTTCCGTGTTTTGCTTGCTCGGACAGAGGTAGAGGGCCGGTCTGCCGTGAGTGTCGTACCCGCAAATGAACTCCTTGCCGGTGACTGCTTCGGGTTCGACATGGGCTGGCGTGACGAGGGAGTAGAGACCAAAGTCACGCCTCCATTTGAGGGTCGCTTCGAGGTGCTTGATACACTCTGATGTGTCGTGTTTCGTAGCACGCAAGAAGCGCAGGATGCACTCGTAAGACTAGTCCCCATACGTGAGTATTGGAAAGAAAGAAAAGAGGGAAACGAACGAGCCACATTCGCTCTTCTTCCGTCAGAGAGCCTTTTTCCGTGTCGATGCCAGGGAGCACATAGTCCGCATTAGAAAAGTGGGCGAGCACACGATCGTATTCTGCCTGCTCTTTCTCGGACAACTCCTGGGGTGGAAGGGCATCATGGCGGGCTGGGACGGGGAGTGGCGTTTGGACGGTTGACGAGGACATGAGCAACACTTGTGGTGGCACTGGTCAAGCACGAACGCGTTGTTCCGAAGCGAACAAGCGTACCTAATAAATGGTATCCCCCGATACGTCAGGTTACATTGTGCCAATCCGCGCTTCAAATACCACGGCCCTCAGGCTGAGTACCAAATTCGTCCAAAATTTGTCGGGTAAACCTGGAACCCTTTTAGGGTCCACGAATATAGCGTTGCCGCGAAGTGAATTGAAGTGAAGGGTAGCGTTGCCGCAGAGGTGAAGTAACTTCGAAGTAAATGAAGTTCACTTCGCGGAGGTCACACTTCGTCACACTTCGCTGCAACCGAATTGGGAAGGAAGTGAGTTCATTCAGTTCGGGAGGTAAGGTGAACTGTAGTTCTGTACATGGTATATTTGGCAATGAT